>SKCR01034318.1:0-49378 GCA_019454045.1 Zanthoxylum bungeanum
CCTCGCCACCATATCTACTACATCATCAAATCAGTTCGAAGTAGCAGGCAAGTCAGGTGGCAGCTGGCGAGCCAGGTAAAAATGCATTGCACGTACTTTGATAGGATTGTCATTGTCACACACTGCACAAGTCCCATCAAAGTGGGGGCGACTGTAGGCACTGCTTTTTTGCATGTAAGACCCGATGATGAGTCTCATTTGGAGGCACTACCTTTTAAGTCGCGGGAGCCGCGGGAAACAGACGTCGGAAGGGAAAAAGTTTTTTTGTTGGATTCGCTGGAGTAGCTTCGGGTTCGCTTGTTGGACCTCCGTTTAAAACACACCCTTAGCCCACTAAACACACACCAAGCCCAATCCAAAGATAATTAAAACATTTAAAATACATGTCACAAATTAAATTAATTTAAATTAAAGCTAATTGAAATTAATTTAAACCAATTAAATTAAATTGAATTAAAGCTAATTAAATTAAATTAAAATACAATTAAATTAAATTAAACTAATATTTAATTAAAATCTAATACCAAAATTAAATAAATCATTACCAAAATTAAATAATCACCTACCTAATTAACAAATTAAATGCCTAAATAAAAGTCAATCAAATATATAACCTTCATAAACAAACAAATCATGTCCCCAATTAATTTGATTTCTTTCCTTAACAAATGCATGCAAACCCTAATCTCTAAACACCTCCACGCATCCAGTAACCTCAGGCAGCCATCAATTCCTTCACGTACAAATGCCCTAATGAAGCATGCCTCTCCACGCACATATAAAATAATGCCCCTCACACCTGCACCCTCCATTCACCAACCTGCCTCCCTCACAAGCCTCCAAACCACACAGTGAGCCACGCACAGCCCACCAAAGAGACCCTCTCTCCAGCCACACGACAACTTATAGCAATCGACACAGCCAACTTCAACCGAATAAAGCAGTGAAGAGCCGTGAACAAACAAAACTTGGTACGGCACCACAACCCTCTCTTCTCTCTCTCAGGGACCACAAACGAGCCATCACCACTCACACACGAACACAGTGACTCAGTCAGCACGTCCACGTCCCTCAGCCAGCCACGCCCCACACAGCACGACAATTCACCACATTCACAGTAAAGAAACCCTAAGCATCAGACGGCTAACCCTTCCATCACTCTCGGCATTCATATAAACCCTAGCTTACTTGGTCCCCTCTCACTTCAACGCACACACTTGCCCCATTTGCCTTCACCAAACTTAACCTTTCACGCTAACCACCAATCAGCCTCACAATCAGCGCCTTGACTCCCTACACAAAACAAACAACAACTCAAAAATGTCCAGCCTCTTCAACGCCACTTGCCCTTCACAATACTTCACGTAACAGTCCACTGCCTTCAACGTAGCCCTCTCTTTGACCACCCATCAGCCCCCTTCTTCTCGCCTAACCGAACAAAGCCATCACACCTTAACAAGCCCTCAACAACAGCCCTTATTCACCCCACAAATTAACCCTCACTGACCGAAAACTTCATCATAAACCAGCCCCTCAAACAGCCATCAAAGTACCGAAAATCACAGCCCCAAAAACTGCACCCTTTACCGCAAACCAGTCCACTAAAAATTACACTCCACACCGTAAAACAGTCCGCGAATAAACCCTGAAACCGCACAACAAACTGCTCAGAATTCCACCTCAAGATCACTAAAATTGCAGCCCCTTTATCCCTCCAAACACCCCAAAACAGTCCCCTAAATTACCAAAAAATAGTGACCAGAAAATACAACAAAAACAGCAGTGAAACAGAGTGAAAACAGCAGCCCAGACAGTGAAACAGCGAGGAAAAACATTGGATTAGTGAACCAGAAAAGTTACAGAGCATTCTCTTCCGACTGCCGTGTAACGCGTTTTCGAGAGATGACAAAAGAGGTTAGACCTGAGGGCACCCTTTTTACTTATTATCTTTCGTTTCTTTTATTTACTTTAAAATATTATCGCATGAGAGTCGTTTGAGGCATGATGTGATTGTTGGATGAGCGGAATATGTGTTCCCTTTTGTGGTATATAGGATGGAAACCCGGATGTAAATTCCGTAGCCGAATCCGAATGGACGGTAGTACGGTTTGTACTCGGGATACAACGCCACGTACCACTTAAGAGACACGTATTTCGTCTCATCCAAATTTGTGTGTGAGCATGTTGTAGTTCGTAGGTTATTTATTTGTTATTAAAGCATGATTTAGCTTAGTTTGTTATTTATTTTCAAAGCATGATTACGTTATTTTAGGCATGATATTTTATTTAGTTTATGATTATGTTTAAATTGCTATTTGTTTATTTTGGTTTAATGGTTCAATGTGCTCATTGTGTGATATTGTGTGTTTGCCGTTTAAAGACTTACTTTCAAGCATGCAAACTTAGATTATGAGTTATTTTGATGAATACAAACTAGACATAGATTACCCTTGAGCATATATGTTGAATAGATTCGGTTAGTTTATTGCACAAATCATATCATCACAAGTGGTATAAGTAAGGGACCATTCCGAACCCAACGGTTTGAGGTCTTCCCTTGCGAGGGGTGAGTGCGGCCTTAAATCACATTTTCCCGGTTCACACCGGGTGACGATTCCATGTTATTTCTCTGGTTTAGTTCCCCCTGTGGGCTACTCCGTACTCCCAACTAGGCCGCGAGCCTAGAACATGCGTCGCCCAGTTTCTGTGTCCCACAGTCTGGCGACTCCACTGGGGATAGAGAATCGGCCCCGAAATAATGTCTTGTAATGTTTGGATTTGTGCTTTAATTAATCGTGTCTACAGTGGGTTGAAGGGGTTTAGTTAAAGGCATTGTCAGCGAGAGCCTTCGTCAGTGAGAGCCTTTGTCCGCACTCCCGTAAACCCACATGTGAACCTTAGTCATAGAACTAGTAGAAATTATTATTATTATTTTTTATGTTGACTTTTTGGACCGTCGTCATTTGGATCCAGTTGGACCTTTTGTCAAAAGATGTGAACTTGTTGGGCCATTTAAACTGGGACGAGTTTGTGTCCTTTGACAGTTAGGCCAAAAGCTTCTAAAATGTCGGTGGGCCATTTTATGTTTGGGCCTATTATCAATTGAAGTTGTTTAGCTATGTTATCGCAAAGTGTAAACATGTTGGGCCTTTTCAACTGGGATAAGTTTGCACCGTGCAATAGTGTGATTGAATACTTTAAAATGATAATGGGCCAACTAGTGTAAAAATTCTTAAATGGGCTTATATATTACATACGTTGCACGCATCTCATGCATCTCATGCATACACGCATCATGTTAACCCAGTGTCTTAAAAGCCATCATAGATATCCGTTGGGTTAGAGAAGAAAAAAAAGAGGTTTGTCAAGATGAGTTTAGCAAACATGGATATCGTGGAAAAGGAAACCGAGGAACAGAGAACTTTACTGCAATGAAAGAAAGACCATTGGGGGGCCTTCAAAAAAGAAAAGAAAAAAAAAGAAAAAAGGAAGAAAAAAAAAGAAAGAAAAAAAAAGAAAGAAAAAAAAGAAAAAAAAAGTTGTTTGTTTTTAGTCCTTGATAGTTAGACATAAGTCCAATGATGAAATCGTTTGCTTTAGGGTGAAATCTTAGAAACGATAAACTCTTGATGTGCTTTTATCTGATACTTTGAGTGATTGATCTATGATAGACTCGTAAGCACTTCACTATAGGTTCTTAGCGGTGAAAACCTGAGTAGTTGGCAAGGTGACTAGTTGAAGAAATTGTAGGTCGGTGAATGACCGTTTGCTTAGATGTCTATCTTGATTTGCTTATGTTATGATGTGTGGTATGGTTGAAAATGAAAGAAAAGTCTCTAAAGAAAAGAATTGAACCACTTATAACCGATAAGCGTGAAGCTACCCATGGGCGAGTATTAGGACCACCATGAGGAGAAATGCTACCTTAAAGGGTAGGTGTGTTGAAAAAAAAGAAAGAAAAAAAAACAGAAAAAAAAAAAGTTCAAAATGAAAAGAGAAAAGAAAAAGCAAGAGAAAAAAAGAAAGAAAACCATACCACATTGAGCACAGAAAAGCAACTGCATGCATAATTGAGACATCTAGGTTGGTTTGACCCATCGATCCCGATTTTTGAAACGAAATCATTGAGTTAGCTTACTTGGGGATGAATCCGCAAAGGAACCTTTACACACACACACTTTGAGTCTGGCTTAGATCATTTATTCAAAGACTTGGATTTGAGTTGCGTTGAATGTTTTGAAGGTTCTCTGGTTTCAATACTGAGCATTCTTTGAGGGCAATAATATGTGTAACTATTGGGACTATTTCGTAGCATGTGATATAGTATGATGATATGGAAGGCCCCACCATGTGGTTCATCTTGACCAAGTGCAAACAGCGGAGAACAGAAAGATAAATCAAGACTGGGGACGACCAGTCTACCACCCCGCCAATAAGGGATATAATGGGAACTTGAGCTATGAGACTAAAGAGAACTGAGCAATCACCCTGAGAACTGGCGGAAGACCTAACCCAACGGAATAGGAAATTCATTCATGCATGCATGCATAAACGTAACATATTTTGCATTCTTTTTTGTGTTTGTTTTATTTTGTATTCACAGGTTTCAAAGAAGAAAAAGAGAAAGCGGCAAAAACAAGCCAACCAGAATCAACAACACATGAGTAGTAGTTTTGGGGATAAGTCCCAGGGTTGAGGCCCATATCAGTTTCAGTTTTGGGGATGAGTCCCAGGGTAGAGGCCCATATGAGTTTCAGTTTTGGGGATAAGTCCCAGGGTCGAGGCCTGTATTATCATCAGTTTCAGGAATGAATCTCAAGAGGCAAAGCCCGTATTATCAGCAGTTTTCGAGAATAAATCCCACAGGGTCGAGGCCCACATTATCATCAGTTTCGGGAATGAATCCCAGGGTCGAGGCCCACATCGTCAGGTTTTGGAATGAATCCCAGGGTCGAGGACCACATCGTCAGAATTTGGAATGAATCCAGGGAATGAATCCCAGGGCCGAGGCCCACGTCATCAGAATTTCAGAATTTGGAATGAATCCAGGGAATGAATCCCAGGGCCGAGGCCCACGTCGTCAGAATTTGGAATGAATCCCAGGGCCGAGGCCCACGTCGTCAGAATTTGGAATGAATCCCAGGGCCGAGGCCCACGTCGTCACAATTTGGAATGAATCCTAGGGCCGAGGCCCACATCAGCATCAGTCTGGGGGCGAGGCCCATATCAGTATCAGTTTGGGGCGAGACCCATATCAGTATCAGCATGGGGGCGAGGCCCACATCAGTATCAGTCTGGGGGCGAGGCCCATATCAGTATCAGCATGGGGGCAAGGCCCATATCAGTATCAGTTTAGGGCGAGGCCCATATCAGTATCAGCATGGGGGTGAGGCCCACATCAGTATCAGTATGGGGGCGAGGCCCACATCAGTATCTGTTTGGGGGGAGGCCCATATCAGTATCAGCATGGGGGCGAGGCCCACATCAGTATCAGTCTGGGGGCGAGGCCCACATCAGTATCAGTCTGGGGGCGAGGCCCATATCAGTATCAGTTTGGGGCGAGGCCCATATCAGTATCAGCATGGGGGCGAGGCCCACATCAGTATCAGTCTGGGGGCGAGACCCATATCATTATCAGCATGGGGGCGAGGCCCATATCACTATCAGTTTGGAGCGAAGCCCATATCAGTATCAGTATGGGGGCGAGGCCCATATCAGTATCATTCTGGGGGCGAGGCCCATATCAGTATCAGTTTGAGGGCGAGGACCACTTTGTCAGCGGTATTGGATCGAGGTGCCCAGGGTCGAGGTGCCCCCATTGTCGGTTGCAGTTCCGGGATGCGTCCCAGGGTCGAGGGCCCACTGCATCATCAGTTGTAGTTCCGGGATGCGTCCCAGGGTCGAGGAACCACTACATCATCAGTTTGAGGGCGAGGCCCACATTTTCAGTGGTATTGGGATGCGTCCCAAGGTCGAGGTGCCCTCGTTGTCGGTTGCAGTTCCGGGATGCGTCCCAGGGTCGAGGGCCCACTGCATCATCATCACAGTTCACATTCGGTGGTTCGGGAATAAAGCCCAGAGGTCGAGGCGCCTCGCCACCATATCTACTTCATCATCAAATCAGTTCGAAGTAGCAGGCAAGTCAGGTGGCAGCTGGCGAGCTAGGTAAGTAAAAATGCATTGCACGTACTTTGATAGGATTGTCATTGTCACACACTGCACAAGTCCCATCAAAGTGGGGGCGACTGTAGGCACTGCTTTTTTGCATGTAAGACCCGATGATGAGTCTCATTTGGAGGCACTACCTTTTAAGTCGCGGGAGCCATAGGAAACGGACGTCGGAAGGGAAAAAGTTCTTTTGTTGGATTCGCTGGAGTAGCTTCGGGTTCGCTTGTTGGACCTCCGTTTAAAACACACCCTTAGCCCACTAAACACACACCAAGCCCAATCCAAAGATAATTAAAACATTTAAAATACATGTCACAAATTAAATTAATTTAAATTAAAGCTAATTGAAATTAATTTAAACCAATTAAATTAAATTGAATTAAAGCTAATTAAATTAAATTAAAATACAATTAAATTAAATTAAACTAATATTTAATTAAAATCTAAAACCAAAATTAAATAAATCATTACCAAAATTAAATAATCACCTACCTAATTAACAAATTAAATGCCTAAATAAAAGTCAATCAAATATATAACCTTCCAAAACATACAAATCATGTCCCCAATTAATTTCATTTCTTTCCTTAACAAATGCATGCAAACCCTAATCTCTAAACACCTCCACGCATCCAGTAACCTCAGGCAGCCATCAATTCCTTCACGTACAAATGCCCTAATGAAGCATGCCTCTCCACGCACATATAAAATAATGCCCCTCACACCTGCACCCTCCATTCACCAACCTGCCTCCCTCACAAGCCTCCAAACCACACAGTGAGCCACGCACAGCCCACCAAAGAGACCCTATCTCCAGCCACACGACAACTCATAGCAACCGACACAGCCAACTTCAACCGAATAAAGCAGTGAAGAGCCGTGAACAAACAAAACTTGGTACGGCACCACAACCCTCTCTTCTCTGTCTCAGGGACCACAAACGAGCCATCACCACTCACACACGAACACAGTGACTCAGTCAGCACATCCACGTCCCTCAGCCAGCCACGCCCCACACAGCACGACAATTCACCACATTCACAGCAAAGTAACCCTAAGCTTCAGACGGCTAACCCTTCCATCACTCTCGGCATTCATATAAACCCTAGCTTACTTGGTCCCCTCTCACTTCAACGCACACACTTGCCCCATTTGCCTTCACCAAACTTAACCTTTCACGCTAACCACCAATCAGCCTCACAATCAGCGCCTTGACTCCCTACACGCAACAAACAACAACTCACAAATGTCCAGCCTCTTCAACGCCACCTGCCCTTCACAATACTTCACGTAACAGTCCACTGCCTTCAACGTAGCCCTCTCTTTGACCACCCACCAGCCCCCTTCTTCTCGCCTAACCGAACAAAGCCATCACACCTTAACAAGCCCTCAACAACAGCCCTTATTCACCCCACAAATTAAACCTCACTGACCGAAAACTTCATCATAAACCAGCCCCTCAAACAGCCATCAAAGTACCGAAAATCACAGCCCTAAAAACTGCACCCTTTACCGCAAACCAGTCCACCAAAAATTACACTCCACACCGTAAAAAGTCCCCGAATAAACCCTGAAACTGCACAACAAACTGCTCAGAATTCCCCCTCAAGATCACCAAAATCGCAGCCCCTTTACCCCTCCAAACACCCAAAAACAGTCCCCTAAATTACCAAAAAACAGTGACCAGAAAATACAACAAAAACAGCAGCGAAACAGAGTGAAAACAGCAGCCCAGACAGCGAAACAGCGAGGAAAAACGTTGGATTAGTGAACCAGAAAAGTTGCAGAGCATTCTCTCTTCCGACTGCCGTGTAACGCGCTTTCGAGAGACGACAAAAGAGGTTAGACCTGAGGGCACCCTTTTTACTTATTATCTTTCGTTTCTTTTATTTACTTTAAAATATTATCGCATGAGAGTCGTTTGAGGCATGATGTGATTGTTGGATGAGCGGAATATGTGTTCCCTTTTGTGGTATATAGGATGGAAACCCGGATGTAAATTCCGTAGCCGAATCCGAATGGACGGTAGTACGGTTTGTACTCGGGATACAACGCCACGTACCACTTAAGAGACACGTATTTCGTCTCATCCAAATTTATGTGTGAGCATGTTGTAGTTCGTAGGTTATTTATTTGTTATTAAAGCATGATTTAGCTTAGTTTGTTATTTATTTTCAAAGCATGATTACGTTATTTTAGGCATGATATTTTGTTTAGTTTATGATTATGTTTAAATTGCTATTTGTTTATTTTGGTTTAATGGTTCAATGTGCTCATTGTGTGATATTTTGTGTTTGCCGTTTAAAGACTTACTTTCAAGCATGCAAACTTAGATTATGAGTTATTTTGATGAATACAAACTAGACATAGATTACCCTTGAGCATATATGTTGAATAGATTCGATTAGTTTATTGCACAAATCATATCATCACAAGTGGCATAAGTAATGGACCATTCCGAACCAAACGGTTTGAGGTCTTCCCTTGCGAGGGGTGAGTGCGGCCTTAAATCAGATTTTCCCGGTTCACACCGGGTGGCGACTCCATGTTATTTCTCCGGTTTAGTTCCCCCGCGGGCTACTCCGTACTCCCAACTAGGCCGCGGCCTAGAACAGTGTCGCCGATTTCTGTGTCCTACAATAATCATGCTTTAAACATAAATAACAAACTAAATTAAATCATGCTTTAAATAATAAATAAATAACCTACAAACTATAACATGCTCAAATACAAGTTTGGATGGAATGAAATATGGGCCTCTAAAGTGGTACGTGGCGTTGTATCCCGAGTACAAACCGCACTACCGTCCATTCGGATTCGGCTACGGAATTTACGTCCGGGTTTCCATCCTATATACCACAAAAGGGAGCACACATTCTGCCCATCCAACAATCACATCATGCCTCAAACGACTCTCATGCGATAATATTTTTTAAAATAAACAAAATAAACGAAAGATAATAATTAACAAAGTGCCCTCAAGTCTAACCTCTTTTGTCGTCTCATGAAAGGGCGTTACACGTCCGTTGGAAGGGTGGATGATCCGCAACTCTTTTGATTCACCAACTCAACGTCTTTCCTCACTGTTTTACTGTTTGGGCTGCTGTTTTTACCCCGTTTCGCTGCTGTTTTGCTGCTGTATTTCAGGTCACTGTTTTTGTTGTTTAGGGGACTGTTTTGGGCGTTTTGGAGGGGTATTGGTTGCGGTTTTTGGTGATTTTTTAGGGGGTTTTGTGCAGTTTTTTAGTGCAGTTTTAGGGTGTTTTCTAGACTGTTTTGGGGGTTAAATTGGCGTGAAAAAATGGACAGAACAGTGGGGTAAAATGCGGCTGTGGAGGAGGTAGTGAAGTGGACTGTTTTGGGTTAGTTTCGGGACTGATTTACGGCTGAACTGGGCTGGCTTTTGGGTTGACGCGTGAAAGCTTGTGTAGTTGGCGAGGGGGCTGCGAGTGGTGTATAGGCGTGAGGGCTGTGTAATTGGCGAGAAGGCTGTTTTAGGCTATTAGCGTGAAGGTTAGTTGTTGATGCGCGCGGGTTGTTGAGGTTGGCAGGTGGCATTAAGGGCGTGAATCTGAGGGGCTAAGTGGAGGCTATGTGGTGTGTTTGTTGAGTGCGCTGTGTTGATGAAAGCAAGGAGATCTGCTTGGTTTATGCGTGAGTGTGTGTTGAGGAACGTGTGGTTATGGTGACTTTGGTGCTTCTTGACTCGGCGAGCAGGGCAAAGCCGTTAGTGGCTAGGGTTTTTTTGGTGGGTGATATTTAGGGTTTTTAGGTTTGTTTGTGCATTTATATTAGAGAGAGCCGAGAGGATTTTTAGTGTAAGATGAATGAGCCAGGGTTGAATGTGTGGGTTAAGAGTTCTTTTTATAGGCCTAGGGAGGGGGTTTACCTTGTTGGAGAAGGAATAGAATTTGTGTATTAATTGGGAGATATTTTTAATTATTATGTGATAGGGAAAATCTTTAATTAGGGGAATTGATTTGATTTGTTCTTTTTATTAAAGATATGATTTCTTTAAATTGGTAGGTGATTTAATTAAATAGGAATGTGATTTATTTTAATTAGGAATGTTATTTATGGAATTTAATTGAATCTTTTAATTTGGGAAAGGAATTTAATTTGTGACATGTGTTTTAATTTAATTTAATTGGATTTATTTAGTTTAGGAATGTGATTTAATTTAATTTAATTGGTTTTAATTTAATTTGTGACATGCATTTTAAATGTTTTCATTATTTTGGATTGGGATTGGTGTGTTTAAAAATAGAGGTCCATAAAGCGAACCCGAAGCGAAACAAGCGAGTTAAATCTGACAAAATGCTAATTTCCAACTTTACCCTTCCAACGTCCGTTTCCTACGGCCTTCACAACTAAAGAGGTAGTGTCTCCATACGAGACTCATCATCGGGCTTATATGCAAAAATACAGTGCCTACGGTCGCCCCCACATTGATGGGACTTGTGCAGTGTGTGACAATGACAATCCTATCAAAGTTTATGCAATGAATTTTTACTTACCTGGCTTGCCAGCTGTTGCTTAACTTACTTGTTATCCTGAGATGCTTTGACATTTGGGCTTTGTTCCCAAATTGCGTTGCGAGAGAGCTTTATTCCCCTGGGCTGTATTCCCGAACTGTGTCAAGATAGGACTTTATTCCCCTAGGCTTTGTTCCCGAACTATGTTAAGGTAGGGCTTTGTTCCCAAACTGTGATGAGAGAATGCTTTATTCCTCTGGGCTGTATTCCCGAACTGTGTCAAGATATGGCTTTACTCCCCTGGGCCTTGTTCCCGAAATGCTTTGAAAGTGGGCTTTATTCCCCTAGGCTTTGTTCCCGAGCTATGTTAAGATAGAGCTTTATTCCCTTGGCCCTTGTTCCCGAACTGTGTTAAGATAGAGCTTTATTCCCCTGGGCTGTATTCCCGAACTGTGTTAAGACAGAGCTTTATACCCTTGGGCCTTGTTCCCGAACTGTGTTAAGATAGAGCTTTATTCCCCTGGGTCTTATTCCCGAACTGCTTTGAAAGTGGGCTTTATTCCCCTAGGCTTTGTTCCTGAGCTATGTTAAGATAGAGCTTTATTTTCTTGGGCCTTGTTCCCGAACTGTGTTAAGATAGAGCTTTATTCCCCTGGGCCTTGTTCCTGAACTGCTTTGAAAGTGGGCTTTATTCCCCTAGGCTTTGTTCCCGAGCTATGTTAAGATAGAGCTTTATTCCCTTGGGCCTTGTTCCCGAACTGTGTTAAGATAGAGCTTTATTCCCCTGGGCTGTATTCCCAAACTGTGCTGAGAGAGGGCTTTATTCCTCTAGGCTGTATTCCTGAACCGTGCTGAGAGAGAGCTTTATTCTCCTAGGCTGTATTCTCGAACTGTGCTGAATGTGGGCTTTATCCCTGATCTGAGCTGACTGTGGGCTTTGTTCCTGAATTGTACTGAATGTGGGCTTTATCCCCGAACTGAGCTGACTGTGGGCTTTGTTCATGAATTGTGCTGAATGTGGGCTTTATCCCCGATCTGAGCTGACTGTGGGCTTTGTTCCTGAATTATACTGGATGTGGGCTTTATCCCCGAACTGAGCTGACTGTGGGCTTTGTTCATGAATTATGCTGAATGTGGGCTTTATCCCCGATCTGAGCTGACTGTGGGCTTTGTTCCTGAATTGTACTGAATGTGGGCTTTATCCCCGAACTGAGCTGACTGTGGGCTTTGTTCCTGAATTGTGCTGAATGTGGGCTTTATCCCCGATCTGGGCTGATTGTGGGCTTTGTTCCTGAATTATGCTGAATGTGGGTTTTATCCCTTGACTGTATTGACTGTGGGCTTTGTTCCCGAACTGTATTGATTGAAGGCTTTATTCCCTGGGCCTTGTTCCCGAAACTGTTACCGATGTAGTGGTTCTTCGACCTCAAACTGACGTAGGCGTTACCCCAAAACTGATACTGACGTGGGCCTCGCCCTCAACTGATACTGTTGTGGGCCTCGCCCCTAGACTGATACTAATATGGGCCTCGCCCCCAAACTGATACTGATGTGGGCCTCGTCCCCAGACTGATACTGATATGGGCCTCGCCCCAAACTGATACTGATATGGGCCTCGCCCCCATGCTGATACTGATGTGGGCCTCGGCCCTGGGACTCATCCCCAAACTGATGCTGATGCGGGCCTCGACCCCCAAATAGATACTGATATGGGCCTCGCCCCTAAACTGATACTGATGTGGCCCTCGACCCTCGGGACTCATCCCCAAACTGATACTGATGTGGGCCTGGGACTCATCCCTCAAACTGATGCTGATGCGGGCCTCGACCCCCAAACAGATACTGATATGGGCTTCGCCCCCAGACTTATACTGATATGGGTCTCGCCCAAAACTGATACTGATGTGGACCTTGCCCTCAGACTGATAGTGATATGGGCCTCGCCCCAAACTGATACTGATGCGGGCCTCAACCCCAGAATGATACTGATATGGGCCTCGCCCCAAACTGATACTGATATGGGCCTCGCCCCTAGACTGATACTGATATGGGCCTTGCCCCAAACTGATACTGATGCAGGCCTCAAGCCCAGACTGATACTGATATGGGCCTTGCCCTCAAACTGATGTGGGACTCGCCCCAAAACTACTACTCATATGTTGCTGATTCTGGTTGGCTTGTCTTCTTTCTCTTTCTCTTTTTCTTCTTGAAACCTGTGAATACAAAACAAAACAAACACAAAAAAGAATGGAAAATATGTTACGTGTATGCATACATGAATGAATGAATTTCCTATTCCGTTGGGTTAGGTCTTCCGCCAGTTCTCCAAGTGATTACTTAGTCTTCTCTCTGGTCTCATGGCTCAAGATCTCATTACGTCCCTTATTCGTGAGGTGGTAGACTGGTCGCCCCCAGACTTGATTTAGCTTTCTGCCTTTCGCTGTTTGCACTAGGTCAAGGTGGACCACGTGATGTGGCATTCCATATCATCATACTATATCACATGCTACAAAATAGTCCCAATAGTTACACATATTATCGTCCTCAAAGAATGCCCAGTATTGAAACCAGAGAACCTTCAAAACTTTCAACGCAACTCAAATCCAAGTCTTTGAATAAATGATCTAAGCCAGACTCAAAGTGTGTATGTGCAAAGGTTCCTTCACAGCTTGATCCTTAAGTAAGCCAACTCAATGATTTCGTTTCAAAAATCGGGATCGATGGGTCAAACCAACCTAGATGTCTCAATTATGTTCTGCAATTGCTTTTCCGTGCTCAATGTGGTATGCTTTTATTTTTCTTTTCCTTTGTCTTTTTTTTTTCTTTCCGTTTTGTCTTTTTTTTTTTTAACACACCTACCCTTTAAGGTAGCATTTCTCCTCACGGTGGTCCTAATACTCGCCCATGGGTAGCTTCACGCTTATTGGTTATAGGCGGTTTATTTTTTTACTTTAAAGACTTTTCTTTTATTTTCAACCATACCACACATCATAACACAAGCAAATCAGGATAGACATCTAAGCAAACGGTCATTCATCGACCCGCAATTTCTTCAACTAGTCACCTTGCCAACTACTCAGGTTTTCACCGCTAAGAACCTATAGTGAAGTGCTTACGAGTCTAGCATAGATCAATTACTCAAATTATCAGATAAAAGCACGTCAAAGGTTTATCGTTTCTAAGGTTTCACCCTAAAGCAATCAATTTCATCATCGGACTTATGTCTAACTATCTGTTGGTTTCTATTTAGGTCCCAAGATCATAACAAGCATGAAAATAATGTGTGAATACATCAACGGAGGTAGCGGAATACTCACATCGATCGGTTGAGACGATACGGCAACAAACAAAACGATTTTAGCCTCCATTTCCACGCCACTGCAGTGCAGTCCACTGCCTTGAAAAATCAGATTTGGAGCTGAGATTTGGAGCTTCAATCTTCGTCTTACGATTCCCGGCTCGTGGGTGGGTTTTCCTAACACCTTCGTATGCCTCTTAGAAGTGTACTAGCACTTGGATCTTGCCACAAAATCCACAAAAACTGCTTCTCTCACTGCTCACGTTTTGGACAGCAAAACCAGTGAGTTTTGGCCCCTTGGGCGTGAAAGGAGAAAGAGATGGGAGAGAGAGAGTTGTCTAGGGTTTTCAAAAATATTCATCTAATGAATAATGATGAGTTAGCCCTTTTTGTTATTCACCTTTTGGTAAAACCATTTCACTTTTAGCCTAAACTTGGTAGGTGTGGGTAAATGGTTTTTCAAAAAGCAAAACAAGGTAGTTGGGGTGGTACACCACCACCACACCACACACGGGCCCCACATACTTGAATTCAAAATTCAAATATCTCTACGAACATTTGCCGCGGCTCGGTTCCGTTTAATCCGATTAAACGAACTTCCATCGTTAAATAATTAAATCTAATTTAATTAAATATCGATGCCTCGCAAATATATTACGATCGTCGTTTACGAATTAATTCTAAATTAACTCGCTCGTTCGTATTAAAGTCCGACTTTAATTTCGTACGAAATCCAATTCATATTAATATATCCGATATATTAATTTTAGCCCATTCGTATAAATTAAATAGAAAAATCAAATTTAACTATTAAATTTATTTTACCGATTAATTCCAAATTAATCGCGCTCTCTCTCTCTTAGATGATATTTTATCCCAGATAAAATATCTCCGTAATTAATCCCAGATTAATTTTCTCTCTCATCGAATTAATCCCAGATTAATTAAAGTGCGAGTCATACATCATCGGTGAATCATTGGGAAGCGACCCATGAGATCCCCGGATATGTTGGCAGTAAATACGGTCGTCGGACTATCTGAACACGTAAGTACCAAGTACTATGTTTTTTACCGATTCACAAGACAAGGTTGGCTTCTAGCAAAGCACCATGCCTACCCAATTCTCCGGAAATATCCTTACAGGAATGAATGATCTGTATCAGGCGTAGTATACATCGTATAGTGCATATCGATCTAGTATCGGATGGTCACGTGCTAGGCCTGGGGCTGGAGTTGTGTCTGCCCCGTCGTACGAAGCACATGTCGGATGTCTGGTAACTAGTCTCTATAATCGGATATACATGACCTAGTCATAATATGCCAATGGTCGCGCAGCACTTAAGAGCACTAATATCGTATCCTACGTGACATCATCTCCACTATGACTGGAGTGATACTTCCGTCTTGACATCACACCCAATACTCTACGATTCTCAATATACCCAGTATTGGCGTACACAGAACCGGTTAAAGTCTTGGACGACCTCAACCAAAGTATATTGATTGTCGTAAGTATTAGCGGTGCAAGTCTCAGGTTAAGACCAAATACACCTACCCTGATTTCGGACTCCCATAGACACACAGTCATACTGCCAATGGGATTCCGAGGGGGTCTATCCAGAGCGAAGCTGTTTCCCGTACCATCGGTGAAAAAAAACCTCCTATTACACTTGCATGAGTATCCAATACCCAAATATATGAGAACTATGCCGTTGTGCCCTCACAACGCGCACAAGTGCAATACTAGTCTTTTACGTATTTATCGATGTCCAATCTCGATAATACTCTGACTAGGGATATTTAATGATTTATCCTACGTGGACTGATACTGTCTCATATCATTCTCCGTCCAGGAACAAATCATAGGGACCTCTCATCATTTATACATCTAAGGTGATCTAATCACAAATGATAAGAGAGCAATCTCCTTTGTCACATAGTTAATTTGTACAACAACACCATGATATGTACAAATAGTGACGCTATGGGTCATAATTGTCTAACAATCTCCCACTTGGCCTATAGCCAGTCACTCGAGTGTCTTACACTCGAACTATGTACGGTTGGCTCAAACTGCTGAGAAAAGGTTTTCGTCAGCGGATTTACATGATTATCGTCTGATGCGATTTATACGATCATTACATCGCCATGATGTATGATCCAAACGAATCAGATGAATATCGAAGTATATATCTGGATCGTTGATGAGACCATTAATTCTTTAGCCTGTGCTGAAGCCTAGCTCAGCCGCTAACAAAACTATATCTAATCTAATTAGATTTATTATCGACCCAATGGCTTCTATTGCTGCCTAAGCTGCAGCAATAATCCGTATTTGTTGTTTATTTGGTAACAGTATCTTGCTTGGAAGATTTCCAGCTCACTGTTCGGTATTCAAACTTTATAGTACCGTTTGCGACTTATAGTCGTCTTTATCGGTTGGAAACTTACAATTGCTACAGCGATCCCAATCACTTCAAGTTCTCCTTCTCCATAGACTAAACAGCATCCTTAGTTCTCTGAGATACTAACGGATGTTCTTAACTTCAATCCAGTGACTATCACTCGGATTGGTCTGATTGTGACTCCATATGCTCAAAGCGTATGAGACACCAGGTCACGTACATTTTAAATGTACAATTTCTCAGAGATTGTTAACAACTTTAAATATATCCCAATAGATCTTTATTCCTAGAATAAAGGTTGTTACTCCTAAGAATTCTACGGAGAATTATCTCGAAAGCCAAGCTTTCACCGATTGTTTTATGGGAATATCATTTCCAAGAAATGACATATATTATCATTATTTTATTCAGGACATTCATTGTCAGTGCGCTCCCACTAACCTCCTTATATACACAAGAATTATTTTCGTTTTGAATTAAATCATAAACCATTATGATCACATCAAAACATCAGCTCCAAGAACCTTATGCTTGCTTCAATCCAAACATGGATCGAACAACCCGCAAACTTAGTTTGCTGGTTTAGGTACGACAAAATCGTCAGGATGTTATAAACATCCTCCAAAAGGTTTCCGTTTAAGGAAAGCGATTTTGATCTTTAACTGACACATTTCATAAATGTACAATTTCAGCAAGCATTATCCAAATGGATTTACTGTGGCAACAGGTAAAAGGTTGAACCGTAATCAACACAATGTTGATAACGATACCTTTTCGCTAAAAGCCTAGCTTTGTACGTTGGTATGTTGCCATCCATGTATGTCTTCCTTGAAGACTTTTAAGTACCAATAGGCACAATGCCTAACGGTACATCAACTAGTGTCTAAACATAGTTGGTATACATGGAATCCACTTCGGACTCATGGCACTTTGCCACAAAAGGGAGTTGATACCTTGTATCACTTCCTCAAACGTAGTCGGTTGGTCTACCTCAACAAGATTGACATCTTTATAAGGTGAGATCAGAAACCCATACCCCAGGTTGTTTTCTGATTCTCTCCGATCTACGCGGTTCTTGTGTATTCGAAGATTAATGGTATAGTTTCATCATTGATGAACTATCTGTGTTCCATTAAGGATTTCGTGCCTTGAATAGTATTACTCCAATTTTCATCGAGTTATACCATCCTCCCACTTACCACTGCATATCGGTATTCCTCTTAGGAAAACCGCATGGTGAGCAACAATAACATTGTTCTCTCGTGAGATGCATAAGTACTACACTTAAGGTTTCCCCTAGGATAACCTATAATTGGCACTTATCCTATTTGGGTTTTAGTTTGGTATCATCCAAACATATGCCTAGCATACCCAAATCATCAGGAATGAGAAACCCAGTTTCTTTCCCGTTCATATCTAATATGATATCTGTCAAACAGATTATTATGGAACCTTATTCAAAATAAGTTCTTGCACCGTTGAAGGAATTGGTAGCTAGAGCGACTCATGATTAACCTTATCATGTCCAACAAAATTCGGTTTCTCCGTACGGACACACAGTCAAACTGACATGTCTCGGGAGGAGTCCTCATTGAAAGAATACTATACTCTTTCACGTATGTTTGAAACTTACTGCTTAAGTATTTTCCATTACGGTCTTACCGCGCCGGTTTAATACTTTAAACGATCTGTTTGTCTACTTCGTGTCAAAACTCTAAAAGTTATCGATTTGTGTTCTTCAAAAGAACACATAACCATAACGTGATGCCAAATCCGTTAAGGTCACGAAATATTCATATTCACATCTAGCATTGCTAGATATGGGCCCACTTACTTCACTATGAATAGGGCCAACAGATCGGTGGCATTAGCACTTTTACCAAGTAAATAGTGTTTTAGGCACTTTGCCCAATAAACTAGATTCGTAGACTTTATTTGAATAGAATCAATTAGTCCTAGTACCCACTCTTCGAAAGTGTGGATATACGAGTCTTGTTTGATTGTGTCCCAGACAACAATGCCACAAATAGTTTCTTAACTGATCAAATCAGTTTGAGCTATTTATTTGTCATGTTTTATATTTGAGATATTATTTATATTCAAAATATAAATTCTGTTACTCACATCTAATGTGTTTATCTTAATATCATTCTTTATATAATGAAACACTTTAGTGTTCTAGAATATAAAGGTCTATCCGCAATGGATTAAACACTGATATAAAGATAATTTTTCTAGTCAAACTAGTTACATTATAACAGTTCCTAATTTAAGTATTTACCCAAAAGGTAGTTCCTAAACTTAGGATTCTACGGTCGAAACAGCGACTTTCGTCCCGTTTCCGATTCGCAGATTAATCTCAGCTTGAAGTTAGTATCCTGCTCACAGCAGATTCTGAACATCAATCCATATTTTTATGTACCATACTAAGTATTTTAAAATCCAATTTTAATACTAGTAATAGACATAATATTGACAAACATTCTTAAAGTCAGAGCCTTGCCCTTTCTTTAATTCCTTCGTGTCTGCCAGATCCAAACGGCAGTCACTTTAGGATATGTCATTTATCTTCCCAGAAGATCATAATGATTTTGCCTTTGCCTTTCAAATATTTCAGAAGCTTTGGCCAAGCCTTGGGTTTCTAGAATATTGAAGTATGGTGCGCCTTGCGCCATTTACCTAATTGCAAAGTTTGACTTTATCTCCTCGAGAATAGTCTTTAACCCTCCAAGAGTTTGTTTATTGCAATTTTAATACTTCTTAAATCTAAACATAGATTTATGACAAGTATATCGAATTAAGCATTTAAGTTATCATCACATAAATCTTCCAAAGATTATGCTCTACTATTTGCTTAATTCTTGGCTTAGGCATAATAGGTTATTTTATCAAATAAAGTAACTTATTATTTATTTCCAGGACCATCCTGAAATTATTCCCAATTAAAATATAGTCGTTTAAATACATTTTCACCTAGGATTATGTTTTAAACACTAATCTTTCATTCATCTTGATTCTAATAGTCCAACTATTTAATCAACGATTTGTGGTACTATGTATTATATTGATTATTATAGTCCAACTATACAATCAAATATAATTTAAATCAATTAACCTCAATTACATTGATTACTATAATCCAATTATAAAATCAACTGTAAATTGAAATTAATTAATTCAAATATATTGATTACTATAATCCAATTATATAATCAACTATAATACAGTCCAACTGCTTATTAAAACAACAATTTAAATATTAGTCCAACTAACATTTAATTTATATGACGAATAATTTGAATGAGTGCGTATGGCAAGTAATTAAACGAATATTGAAAATTCAATTCTTGCCTCCCACTATTTTTCGGCGAGCCTCTAACCCTCTGTCGAGTACTCGGGAAACCGTGTTTCCTAGTGGGCTAGGATCCCGTTAAATATCACACAATCTTGACTTTGGCCAACAAATAGTATGATAATTAACTAGGTAGATCTCTAAGATCAATTGGATCTAATCCAATTCCTAACCTTTTTCCTCTGAATCAACTAAGCCTTGGCTTTGGCACAACAAACCTAGTGATCCCAGTCAAGCGCGACCCATTGACCATGGAAAGCTTCGTAATCAATGTCGATGGACAAGAAGTGGTCTTGACTTTGGCCAACAAACCACAACTTGGACAAGACACCAATATAGAACAAAACTCTCGTGATTCAAAAACATCTTCGACGGACAAAGGGCTTGACTTTGGCCAACAACCCAATGCCAGTCTCGGATCTTAAGTAAGAATCACTCAATTGAAGGAAAAACGCATGATATTTGATGAGGGTTTTTTCGCGTGCAAATTGGCTACCAATTTATTATCTTTGTTTAGGTCTCATCATCATACACCCTTAACATACATTCTAAACACATAATAAAGCGCATATGAAAATAAATAATAATGATATGCGGATGGATACTTAACACATTGATCCTAGATCAAATCTCTCCCTTTCTCTCTCAAACTAGCACTTGTATTACTTCTACCCGTTAAAATACACTTCTAAAGAAACCTCATTTACATTGAGGGGAATAGGTGAGAAGAGAATACAAAGAGAATAGAGGTGATAAGGCTGGACACGCAGGTCCAATTTAATAAATCGAATTTATTACAACAATTTCCAAAATTGCCTCCACCCGACTAATATCCATCCGATATACATTATTCATTCATCACAACCATGTATTCACACAAGCATGTTATCAATCAATCTAATCAAATTAATTAATCTGATAATTAGTGATCATCCAATGTTCAAACAACGATTTGATTTTGCTCGAGTCAAACTCATTTTTGCGAATAAGTACTCAAAGTACGAATTCTCGAATTAAATTAAACTACAACATTAAATCCAATTTAATATGTATTTAATACTAATTCACTATTTAATTCCAATTTAAATATTACACTTTATTAATAAACCTTTTACGACTTAAATTCCAAATTTAATCGTTATGGGTCTCAAAGCCCGATTAACGTCCAACGTCAATTTAATTCAAGTCCAATGGGCTTTAAATTAATTTCTTTAAGGCATGGGCTTCGGCAACCAAAGCCCAATCAAGGAGTAACCCCATAAGCCAGAAATCAATTTCGGCCCATTAGGCCTTTATTAAACTTTAAAGGTTCATTAAGTCGCATTTGGGCTTTATGGAAGCGGTTTTGGGCCCAATTGGATCCAATCCAATTTGCCTAAACCCAACTTTGTACAACAAAGCCCAATAAGCCCATTTACAACTTTAAAAGCCTAAATACAATTTTAAGGCCCATATAATTAAATTACCAAATTCCAAATTTCCAATTTAATTACCAAAGTGTATTACATGATTAATTAACCAAATCAATATTTCCAAAACATCATTTTGTCCAATTAATCATGCTTTTATCATCATCACATGTCCAACATACTTTGATGAATAATCAGACCCATTAACCATGCTACATGTCTCGGCCAAGGGAGTTATTTCATGTCCAATTCGGTTTCAATCCAATTAATCCACAATCGACATTAAATCATCATCCCGAATGATTTCCAACAAATCCAATTATTAAAAATCAAAAATACCAAGACATTAAAGGGCATCCACATTCGGCCAAGGTAAGGAAATTAGGGATTTTTGTTCAATTCAAAATTAAATCCAATTCAATCTTAAATTAACATTATCCAACATCATTACAACTTCATCCAATGAATCAAAATGAAAAATTCCAAGATTTCCATAATGCTTCTACATTCGGCCAACATGAATATTTGGGGAAAAATTGATCCAATCATTATTTCATTAAATTGATCCAATCAATCTTAAATTAAACATGTATTAAGCATACTCAAACATCCAATTTATTCAAATCATGCTTAAATACAAAATACCAAATTTTAAGCCCTAAAAATTTCATGCTTGAACCTAGGCTCTTGATGCCATTGTTGGTTTCTATTTAGGTCCCAAGATCATAACAAGCATGAAAATAATGTGTGAATACATCAACGGAGGTAGCGGAATACTCACATCGATCGGTTGAGACGATACGGCAACAAACAAAACGATTTTGGCCTCCATTTCCACGCCCACTGCAGTGCAGTCCACTGCCTTGAAAAATCAGATTTTGAGCTGAGATTTGGAGCTTCAATCTTCGTCTAACGATTCCCGGCTCGTGGGTGGGTTTCCCTAACACCTTCGTATGCCTCTTAGAAGTGTACTAGCACTTGGATCTTGCCACAAAATCCACAAAAACTGCTTCCCTCACTGCTCACGTTTTGGACAGCAAAACCAGTGAGTTTTGGCCCCTTGGGCGTGAAAGGAGAAAGAGATGGGAGAGAGAGAGTTGTCTAGGGTTTTCAAAAATATTCATCTAATGAATAATGATGAGTTAGCCCTTTTTGTTATTCACCTTTTGGTAAAACCATTTCACTTTTACCCTAAACTTGATAGGTGTGGGTAAATGGTTTTTCAAAAAGCAAAACAAGGTAGTTGGGTGGTAGGTACACCTACCACACATGGGCCCCACATACTTGAATTCAAAATTCAAATATCTCTACGAACATTTGCCGCGGCTCGGTTCCGTTTAATCCGATCAAACGAACTTCCGTCGTTAAATAATTAAATCTAATTTAATTAAATATCGATGCCTCACAAATATATTACGATCGTCATTTATGAATTAATTCTAAATTAACTCGCTCGTTCGTATTAAAGTCCGACTTTAATTTCGTAATGAAATCCAATTCATATTAATATATCCGATATATTAATTTTAGCCTATTCGTATAAATTAAATAGAAAAATCAAATTTAACTATTAAATTATTTTACCGATTAATTCCAAATTAATCGCGCTCTCTCTCTTTAGATGATATTTTATCCCAGATAAAATATCTCCGTAATTAATCCCAGATTAATTTTCTCTCTCACCGAATTAATCCCAGATTAATTAAAGTGCGAGTCATACATCATCGGTGAATCATTGGGAAGCGACCCATGGTGGGAGAATCCTAATTTTTAGACCCGCACTTAGTTCAAGATTCGGTGGAAAACGTTAAGCTAATTAAGGAACAATTGAAGACTGCACAAAGTAGACAGAAGTCTAATTCTGATCATAGACAGAGGGATCTTCAGTTCTAGTTGGAGATTATGTCTTTCTAAAAGTGTCACCATTTAAGGGAGTTATGAGATTTTGCAAGAAGGGTAAGTTAAGCCCATGCTACATCGGGCCTTTTCATATTTTTAATATGTTTAAAGGAATAGCTTACAAGTTTGCTCTCCCACGCAACATAGATAGAGTACATCTGGTTTTCCATGTGTCGATTCTTAGGAAGTATATTCTTGAAGAATCCCATGTCTTGGAACATCAAACATTAGAATTATGACAAAACTTAATATATAGGGAGCAACCAGTGGCTATTGTTGATAGAAATGTGAGGAAGCTTTGTTCGAATACTTTCCATCTGTAAAATTAAGGATCACGAAGCCACCTGAGACCTGAGGATATCATGCGAGAGCTATACCCGCATCTGTTTGATTCTGACCAGTATTTATATTTTTCTTTTCGCGTAATTTTTGAATTCGGAGATGAATTCTTTTGAGGAGGAGACAATATAATGACACGTAGAAAATTTTAGCCGGTCTTAGATAGATTTTATCGGGCTGATCCAGAGATAGCTGGAAATTTTCCAGATTTGAGAAACTTTATTAGCTAAGAATTTATTATTTGACATATGCACTAAGGTTATCCATATCATAAATAGTGAAGAACAAAAATTCCATTTTCCTCTCCTCTGGGTCGAGCACTGTAGCAACTTGAGAGTTTTTTATATTTTCAATTTTTAAGGTAATAAAACTTGTCTATTACTTTTTCTTTATCTATTGACTAGGTTTTTTTATTTGGGTTTATGATTATGCTTTATGATAGTGCATTGGTATTTCGGAGATCGATGGCTATTATGGTGATGAAAGGTTGCTCTTGATGGTAATGGATTTTTTTTATGGTTTGATAAAATATTTTAAGGGATATTGTGTGTGGTAGTTTTCGGCAGAGAGATGGGGGGATTTTTAAGAAAAATGACTGGTGATCTATTACCCTATTAAAAATATGTCACACTTAGTACCCCATAATGTTAACAAGTTAGTGCATTAGCACAATTCTGTCATCTTAAAATTATTTTAGGAGTGTGTGTGTGTATATATATATATATATATTTGTAAATCATTAATAGTTATCATTTTTGGAAATTATTTAATAGGTGGTTAAAAGGATTTGTTAGTTATGGTAGTAAGATTGTGTTGACGTCTGATTTTCGTTTTAGAGGTAAATCGGTAAACTTATTCCTCGAACAATCCTCCCTAAACTGTGAATTTATTTGGTTTGTTAGAAACCACAGGCAAACATATCAAAAGATGATAAAACACATAGATAAAACATAGGGTTTAACGTGGTTTGGCGAAATAGATCCAACCTATGTCCACGGGCACAAGGGGAAATGAAATTTTTATAACGTGGTCGGGTATGACCGACCTGCCTATCTCATGGTTATAAAAGGATTTTTGATCTATTTTAAAAGTTATGTGTGGAAAAGAATCAACCAACCCTTAATAAGTTCTCAACCCCTCTTTATATAGTGCGTCTGAATCCACTGGTCCACCGCCTATGACATCAGCTCATGTCACATGTCATCATTGCAGTATCAACTCTCTTTATCTTCCCATAATTTGGCCAAGGAGAACACTTCATTTTCTGTCTCTGCACTGACCTATGGCGACCAATGGTGGCTCTGCTCTGCCACATACCTCTCACAGCACCGGCCTATGGCGACTGACAGAAGTTACTTTCGATGAGAACTGTTGCTTTTCTCATATGAGAGCTCGGGATACTGCAAACCATTCCCCGGTCCCCAGGCTGGTGTGCCGAGGCGAATGACCACCTCAGGTCCAAGTGATTTTGAATCTATATCTTCTCATCAGCTCGGGTATGATTGCTGAGCCGATCTTCATTCTGACACGAGGCTCTGCATGCCGAGCTTGATTCTGAGGATGTCATGACCACCTCGGGTCAATCAATCTTCACAAATGTCCTAGTACTGTCGAGTCTAATACTTTCTTATAAGGTCAGGTTTGTTTCCTAACTTATCCTCTATTTCTGTCTCGGGTTGCCTTTCCGCACCTTGGGCTCGGGTTATGAAATTTTTTAGACATCACCTCGGATTCCGACCCCTCTGTCTGACTTCTCATCATAACAAGGACCTTGGGCTTTTACCTTGTCAAGTGAAAAACCCATTTTACCCTTCTTTGGGATTCTAACTTCTTGGGGGCCAAAAAACCACCATCAACATTTGTCTCCTAGTTCTCGGTATCAACGAGTTAGCGAGTTGGTGCTGGGAACTATAAAAAAATTGGCGGTGCATGAAGCTGGAAACCGATCTGGTGTCCTCGGGCTGATGTTCCGTTCTGATCCAGTCCAAAATCTCAAGTCTGCCCCATCTCCCAACATGTATCACAATTGTAAGCTTCAATGCTTCTTGTGAAAATCCATGTCGGGTTCACAATTCTAATCTATCATCTCAGTTTCTGATTCATTATTTAGTTATCCATTCCAGTAAGGCTTCGCTAACTGAAGGTTGATCCGAGCTAACATTGGTCAGCTCTTTCATCGGCTTCCGCACTTGAAGAAACTCATCTCATGCTACCTCAGGCTGATGCATGCTCTTGACTTGCTACAATCCCCGAGGGATATGATATGCAAGGATCTTCACAAATAGAAAAAAAAAAAGGCCACGAGGAAAAACTCACCTCATCGGGCTATTATTAGAATAATAAGGCCTCAGGGGAGAAATTCCGACCCCAAGCAATCATAAGTCGCTTGGCAGTAATGGAATGAACCCTTCTTGCACCAATACACGGTAATAGGACCTCGATAGGACGTAACCGAGACCCGAGCCGATGCAATAACTTGACCACAAGGGAAATATCCGTCCTTGTGCCAGTCAACACTTGGCTATATGGGAGAAACTCCGACCTCATGCCAACAAAGATAATAACGGCTCGGTGGGACGTAACCCAACCCTGAGAAATAATAAGCACCTAGCCATAAGGGAATGTTCCCTCATTGTGCCAATTAGCACTTGGCCATAGGGGAGAAACTCCGACCACATGCCAAAAAAATATGATGAGGCCTTGGTGGGACATAACCAAACCCCGAGCTATAATAATGAATATTTGACCCCAATGGAATGTTCCCTCATTGTGTCAATCAGCACTTGGCCATGAGGGGAAACTCCGACCCCATGCCACCAAAGATAATTAGACCCCGAGCTATAATAATGAATATTTGGCCCAAAAGAATGTTCACTCCTTGTGCTAATCAATACTTGGTCACAAATGAGAAACTTCGAACCTCTGCCAAAAAATTGATGAGACTTCACTAGGACATAACCCGACCTCAAATTGATCTGAGAAAGAGAGACATTGGGGGCTGATCACAAGCCATCCGAATTGCTTGGTCGCAAGGGAATGAACCCTCCTTGAGTTGATGCACAATAATACAACCTCGATGGAACGAATGCAGTACCGGGCCATTAAATATACCACGGCATCGGTGGTACTAAAGTAGTCCCGATCTATTAAATACACCACGACCTCAGAGGTACTAAAGTAGTCCTGAGCCATTAAATACACCACGGCCTCAACGGTACTAAAGCAGTCTCGAGCCATCAAACACACATAATAAATAAGTATGGATAAATAAGTTTCTATCTAAGAAAGGGAAAGTCATACTCATATTCCCGGGATCTACTGCCCTTCTTACAGCTCTTTGAAGGTCATTAAAAGATAGGCTCTATTGCAATTATCCCATGAGTACCTCAGTATTCCAGGGCTTCTTGATCCCGGCACTCACGTCCATCTGCTCCAGGTGATAGGTGCCCGACCTGATGATCAACATACTCACTGAGGTGGCCACTTTTTATCAGGTCTTCCACCTACTCCCGCATGTCCTTGCACCAATTCGTGGCATGTCCCCTTTATATTATGGTGCATACAATAAGCCCTATTGTTTCCATTCTTAATCGAAAATATCCTCGGGTCAGGCTCATCCAATAAACATTTATCGCCAGGGATCTATTCAGGGGGGTGTACGCCGTCTTTCCGGTGATATGGTTGACCTGGATAGGCTGCCTTCTCTCTTAAACTTGGTTAATCTAAGGCATCAGCCTGAAATCTTTATGCCTCGAGACTGGTCTCCTCACATCTCTCACAAATCACACCGACTATCCGACCTGAGTATCTTGGTCCTCTAGGTGCCCCCTCCTCGGGCAATATTCTTCTCTTCCTCCATTAGCGCAAACTTCCTTGCCTGCTCTAAAGCCGCGACATAGTCCGTAATCTCCTGGATCCTTGGTGGGACCATGATTTCTTGACCCTGAGAGCTCCCTTAAAAATTTCCAAGGCCTTTGGGAATTCGTACGCCTCGACCTCTACACCAAGCTATAATATTGGTCAGCAAAACTTTTGAGGGGCTCATCATCCCTCTGTTTTATCATTCTCAGCGATCCCACCATCTTCCTAGGTACACTCACTTCTTTAAAGTGTCGTATAAAGGACTTTCTCAACTGGACGAAACTGTCGATACTCTATGGGGTCAACTTCTTAAACCACAAACTGGCTGACCCGCTTAGGGTTAAAGGGAACACCTTACAGACAGCCTCTCCGACCATTCCTTAAATCTCCATCAACAAAACAAACTTCTCAACATTAGACTTGTTGTCTGTGCTACCTTTGTAAAAATCCGTGGAGTGCATAGTGAATCTCCTTGGAAATCCCATCGCCAAAATTTTCTTCGTGAAATGGGATGTTGTCTCCATGTCTGGGTCCCCCCTTGGTCCATCTTTTATACCTTACTCCCACTTCCTCATCTCTTTCTGAAACCAACTCCTCTTTTAGTTCTGGAGTTGTCATGCTCACGTCCATGGGTTTCCCCTCACCTTCCACCCTGACTACGATATCTTTCATAATCGAGAACTTCAAACCCGTGCCCTTGGCATCGTTCCATGTCGCTTTTGATGAAATATGGGTTGTTGCTGGAGGATTCCGGAGTTTGCCTGTCTTCCTCTTCTTCCCACAACTCTCTCGCTGGTATGGCTCCGGCAATGACTACAGATTTCATTCCATGGGTATTCCTCTTCCCATTTTCACCATCTCCATATGGTCCAGTGACCCTTTTTCCTCTAACTATCTCTTCATTTCTCTGTCTTGGGCCTACTTCTCCTCCTTCTCCATTTTTCTTTTCCAACATTTCCAAATTTTTCCATCATGGCCTTCATGAAGACCTGAGTTGACTCTCTCTCCTTCCGTGCTTCCTCCTTTTCATTTTATGATTATTCTTCCATTTTCTCCATCCACTCTGTCATCGAAGCCTCTGAAGATCTATGGTTCCCATCTCTTGCCATCGTCTCAATGTGTTTGATGCTTTTAGAATTGTCCCCAAAGATAAAACGCCAATTATGGCTAATTTTTATTCCAGAGGCAAATCGGTAAACTTACTCCTGGAACAATCCTCCCTCAATTGTGAATTTGTTTGGTTTTTTCGGAACTAAAGGAAAACTTAGCAAAAGATGAGAAAACATATAGATAAAATAGAGGGTTTAACGTGATTCGACGGAATGGATCCAACCTACGTCTATAGACACAAGGTAAAATGAAGTTGTTATAATGTGGTCGGGTATGACCAACCTGCTGTGGTAACACAAACTGGGCGACGCATGCTGTTCCGGGCTCGCGGCTCGGTTGGGAGTACGGAGTAGTCCGCGGGGAACTAAACCGGAGAATAATGGAGTCGCCACCCGGTGTGAACTGGGACAAGGATTTAAGGCCGCACTCACCCCTCGCAAGGGAATACCTCAAACCGTTGGGTTCGGAATGGTCCCTTACTTATGCCACTTGTAATAAAATGATTTGTGCAATAATTTAATCGAATCTAGCAACATACATTCCCAAGGGTATTCTATTTCACATGCATAAATCAAAAGTTCATCCAAGTGCATATGTAACACATCTTCATATTTGCATACAACCTATTTGCATACAATCTATGTCCAAATTTGCATACAACCTATTTGCATATAATCTATGTCCGAATTTGCATGCATAAGGATAAATTGATATATAGAAAGCATACAATTTCATGTAACATTCATGAAAACAAAAACGCAAATAAATCATAGTGATACTAGCATGCGATATCAAAATGACGGCAAATATGCAATTTCACATGGATAGACACAGAAGCGCAAACAAATAACATTCATACAAGCATGCATATTAAGGAAAGGCAATTAAACGCATAATGAGAATAAATAACTAAAGAGGCAATTATGAACATGTAATAGACGTGCAATGATGTGATACAGAAAATGATATCTAAGATTGACACAAACACATATGTGGGCATTTTTCCAAGTGCTACATGGAATTGTATCCCAAGTGCAGACCGCATTACCGTTCATTCGGAATCGGCTACGGAATTTATATCTGGGTTTCCATCCGATAAACCACGAGAAATAATACCCGAATGCTGTCATAACATGGATACACAAGCGATAATAGATCGAGCCAAGACAAGGATAGATGATGCAATCAATAGATGAAAGACGCGGAAAATATCTTGGTAAAGGTAGCCTTTTAGGATTTCCTTCCCCAAAAGGAGAACCTTTTAGTCCAACACAATAAGCCCATGCGCTTTTCATTACAATGCGTACAAAGATAAAGAGAACTATATGGAACTTCGTATACTCGATTGAACACATCTTACATTCAACCGAATATACATCAACCGACGCGGAAAAGCATCGTGGTAAAGGATTTTAACAACTCATAATAAGGGACCTTTAATCCAACTTACTAAGCCCATGCGCTTGATCACATCATACATATAAACAATAAAGACAATAATATCGGACTTCGTATACCCGATTGAACACATCTTACATTCAACCGAGTATACATTGATCGACGCGGCAAAGCATCGTGATAAAGGGTTTTACCCCTCAAAATAGGGGACCTTTAATCCAACTTACTAAGCCCATGCGCTCGATCACATCATGCATATAAAAATAAGATAATAATATCGAACTTCGTATACCCGATTGAACACATCTTACATTCAACCGAGTATACATCGATCGGTGCGGCAAAGCATCGTGATAAAGGGTTTTAACCCCTCAAAATAGGGGACCTTTAATCCACTTACTAAGCCCAAGCGCTCGATCACACATCATGCATATAAAATAAAGAAAATAACATCGGACTTCGTATACCCGATTGAACACATCTTACATTCAACCGAATATACATCGATCGGCACGGCAAAGCATCGTGGTAAAGGATTTTAACCCCTCAGAACCGGGGACCTTTAATCCAACTTACTAAGCCCATGCGCTCGATCACATCATTACATAAACAAATAACATGCGGAAGTCAAGTAACGAATGACAAACAAATCAAAACAACATAAAACAAAATATGCGCCGTTTACTCAAGTGGTACGTGGAGTTGTATCCCGAGTACAGATCATACTACCGTACATTCGGAATCGGCTATGAAATTTATGTCCGGGTTTCCATCCTATATACCACGAGAGGCGACACATTTTTCATTTTATTCAAGGGCCACAACATACATCATTTTACAATATATGCATATTTATCTACTCAAGGGCCACAACATGCATTTTAATATAGTAATCATGGGAACAAAACTCAATAAATAATGAAGATAAAATTGAAAACAAGTGTGAAAAATACCCTCAGGTCTAACATTTTTTGCCGACTTTCAGACTTACGTTTCACGGAGATCGGAAGGGTTAAAGCTCCTCAACTTCTCTGGTTCAATGGTTTAGCCTCTTAACACACTGTTTCGCTATTTTGCTTGCTGTTTGACCTCTGATTTGTTGCTATTTATCTGTATTCTCTGCTTACTATTTCAGGTCTTCAAGGCTACTGTTTTTGCATTTTTTAGGGGTCTTAAGGGCTGTATTTTTCGGTTGTTTAAGGAGGCTTAGGGTGCAGTTTTTAATGTTACTGTTTTAAGGATTTTAGGGACTGTTTTAAGGTGTTTTTCGATGATATGGCTGCAGTTTTTGGGTCTGCTGTTTCGGTTTTTTAGTGGACTGTTTATTTGCTATTGTATGGCATTCGTTTAGGGGTGAGAGAGGGTTGTGTTGTCGGTTGGTGGGGTGAGAGAGGGCTGTGTGCGTCTTTTGCTGTAGGTGCCATGTGTGCAGTTGTAAGAAGGACGTGTATATGTATGTGTTGGTTAAAGGGCATAAGGCTCATGCGTTTGTTGCTCTCCTGAGAGGCTTATGTGTTGACGTGTGGGGGGTTGCATGGCTTCATATGGCTATTTTGTCTTCACCTTGATTTATTTAGTGGTTTATTGTTTATGTGCTTTTTGATGGCTGTAGAGTGGGGCAGTAGAATTGAGGGTTTGAGTGAGGGTTAGGCGTGAGTGCTTTGTGTTGATGGTGAAGGGGCAGTGGCTTACGTGGGTGAGTAGCTTTTGGCGTCCTTGTTTGTGCTTTGGGTGTGACTTCACTAGGTTTATTTTCTTTGTGTTTCAAGGGTGAATATGCGTGAATGTGAGAGGTCAAAGGAGATGAAGATAGGCGAGCTAGGGTTTATTGTTCTTGGTTGTTTTGGCCGTGAATTGTGAGAGATTGGAAAGGGGGTTGGCTTTGGTTTTGGGTTGTTTATATAGACTAGGGCTAGGGCTTCCCCTTGTCTCACAAGGAATAGATTGGATTTGGTGTCAAACAAGGAAAGGATTTGATTGATTAGGGGGACAAATTTTGGTGAATTAGGAAGGTTGAATATTTGATTTATCTTGTTTAGGCATGGTATTGGTTAAGTAAGGTATATAATATTTGTGATTTATCTTAATTAGGTATGATTTAATTTAATGTTTTCTTTAATTTAGTATATAATATTTTGGATTAGGAAGTTACAATATTTTAATTTGGTATAATTATATTTTATGTCTTATTTAATTTGGTAAATGACTTAATTAATATTTTATTTAGTTAATATTTAATTTAATTAATATTTAATTTAATTTGGGTGTATTTTAGAGGCCATGGGCGTGTGGGCCTAGGTGGGTGTGGGCATGGGCTTTGTCTTGGTAAGCTTGGTGTTGTGTTGGTTTTGTGAGTGGGTTTGGGCCAAGAGTACTTTAAACGGAGGTCCAACAAGTGAGCCTGACGCTAAACAAGTGAATAAAAATCTAATGAAACACCGATTCCCTTCTGACGACCGTTTCCCGCAATATCCTTAACTAAAAAGGTAGTGCCTCCAACTGAGACTCCTCATCTGGTTTCACATGAAAAAATGAAATGCCTACAGTCGCCCTCACTTTGATGGGACTTGTGCAGTGTTTGACTTTGAACAATCCTATCAAAGTTATACAATGCATTTTCACTTACCTGGCTCGTCTGCTGCCTCGAGCTGAGTTGGTGTTGCAGTGGACCTCGATCCTGGGATGCATCCCAATAATTGAAACCGAAAACGGGGGCACCTCGACTCTGGGACATATCCCGATACCGCTGGAAATGAGGGCCTCGCCCTTGAACAGATGATGTAGTGGGCCCTCGACTCTAGGATGCATCCCGGAACTACAACTGATGATGCAATGGGCCCTCGACCCTGGGACACATCCCGGAACTGCAACTGACAACAGGGGCACCCCGACCCCGGGACGCATCCCAAAATTGCTGACGATGTGGGCCTCACCCTCAAGCTGATATGGGCCTCGCCCCCAAGCTGACATGATGTGGGGCCTCGCCCCCAAGCTGATATGGGCCTCGCCCCCGAGCTGACATGGTGTGGGGCCTCGCCCCCGGGTCGATATGGGCCTCGCCCCCTAGGACTTATCCCCGAAACTGAAGGTGCGCTGATGCTGCTTGGCTCATTTCTACCGCTTTCTCCTTTCTTCGAAACCTGCGGACACAAAACAAAAACAAACACGAAGAGAATGCAATGTTACGTGTATGCATGAATGATTTTCTTATTCCGTTGGGTTAGGTCTTCTGCCAATTTCCTTGGTGACTGCTCGGTCTTCTCCCCCTCGGCAAAGTACTGCTTCAATCTGTCTATATTGATAGGCTCGGTTAACTCGTTCCCTTTCAAGTCTGATAGCCTCACTGCTCTATTTCCCATTACTTTCTGCACTATGTAAGGTCATTCCTAGTTAGGCCTAAACTTTCCTCTTGGATCTGTCGTCGACGGCTTTGATTTTTTAAGTACCAAATCACCTTTTCTGATCTTGGTGGGGCGTACTTTCTTGTTGAATGCTCGGGCTAGTCTCTTCTGATACAACTGCATGTGATACAAAGACTTCGTTATCTTCTCATCCAGCAGTGCTAACTGATCAAACCTCTGTGCGGCCCACTCTTGTTCTGGTAATTCTGCCTCTGCTAATACCCTCATAGACTGTATTTCCACTTCTACTTGCAATACTGCTTCCATTCCATAGACCAAAGAGTAAGGTGTGGCTTCTGTTGATGTTCTTACTGATGTTCTATACCCCCACAAAGCATATGGTAGTTTCTCGGCCCAATCTCTGCAGTTCTCTGTCATCTTGGCTAAAATCGTCTTTATAGTCTTGTTGGCTGCCTCAACTTCCCCATTTGCCTGCGGTCTGTACGGTGATGACTTGTGGTGGCCTATCCCGTATTTCTGTAACATTGCCTTCGTCTCTCCTTGAAACTGAACTCTGTTGTCTGTCACTATATGATGTGGCATACCATACCGACAAATGAGGTTCCGAGCTATAAATTTTGCCATCTGTTTTGCTGTAACATTGCAGAATGATTCAGCTTCCACCCACTTCGAGAAGTAATCTACTGCCACTACTATGAAGCGATGCCCATTCGATGCATTCGGTCGAATTTCTCCAATCATATCAATTCCCCATGCTGAGAAAGGCCACGGCTCTGAAAACCTGTGAAACTCTGTGTGCGGCAAGTGATTCAAATTACCGTGTGCTTGAAAATCATGACAGTGCTTTACCATCTTCGCGCAGTCTGTTTCCATGGTTGACCAATAAAAACCTTGTCTCACTATCTTGCGGGGCAGATTCAACCCGTTCATGTGCGGACCACATACCCCGCCGTGTACTTCTTCCATTACATGCTGAGCTTTTTTTTTCTCAAACACTTTAACTGAATATTGTTTGCTTGCCTCTTGTACAGTTCCCCTTTCAAAATCACATACTGGGAAGCTAACTTCTGAATGGCTATTCTGTCTTTTCTGTCTGCTCCTTCTGGGAGTTCCCCATGTTCCAAATACCTCTGAATGTCATAATACCAAGGTTTACCGTCATCGACCTCTATTTCCAGAATTCTCTCTATCTCATAAATAGGTCTTCTTGCTATTGTTAGTATCAACGGTCTCATCACTAACTTTTCTGGATTTTCCCAAGTCGCTGCAAGTGTAGCCAATGCATCTGCCATCTGATTCTCTTCTCTTGGCAAGTGTTGAAACTTACAATCGGGGATAATCTGTGCCAACTTTCTGAGGTAAAAAAGGTAAGGTTTCAACAGTTCTTCTTTCAATTCCCATTCTCCTCGCATCTGCTGGACTACCAACATAGAATCTCTGTAGACTTCCACACTCTCGACCTTCAAGGCTATCAATGCAGTCAAACCAAAAGCACATGTTTCATACTCGGCCATGTTGTTGGTTACTCTGAATGTCAAACTTTTGGCCAAAGGCAAGGTCTCTCCTTCGGGGGTCACTATCACAATCCCAATTCCGGCTCCCTTGTAATTCACTGCTCCGTCAAAGTACATTTTCCATCTCTGAACTGTTATTGGTTGGATCTTTTCATCTGGAAATTCAAACTTATACTTATCCCCTTCAACAGGTTGAAATGCCAGAAACTCTGCTATTGCTCGCCCTTTGACCACTTTGTTGGTGAGATACTCAATGTCAAACTCTGTCAGCAATACTAACCATCTGCCCAATTTCCCCACTAGCGAAGGCACATAATGCAGATATTTCAGAGGATTCTCCTTTGCCACTACCTAGATCTTGTAAGACTGTAAGTAATGCCGCAATTTTCTGGAAGCCCATACCACTGCAAGACAGATCTTCTCTACTTCCTGATATCGAGCCTCATATGGGAGCATCTACATACTCAGATGTAAACTGCATACTCTACCTCTGTCTCATCTGCATGTACCATCATTGCCCCCAGTGCTTCTGATTCTATGGCCAAGTACAATATCAACGGTCTGCCCGGTCTCGGAGGTTTCAATACAGAAGGCTTTACCAAGTACTCTCGGATCTTGTCGAATGCTGCTTGACACTCCTCATTCCAATTTACCAGTTGATATTTCCTCAATAGTTTGAAGATAGGCTCACACATTGATGTCAACTTGGCGTTGAACCGACTGATGTACTGAATCTTCCCCAAGAATGCTCTGACTTCCTTTTCAGTCTTCGGTACTGGCATTTCTGTGATTGCTTTGATCTTTTCAGAGTCTACCTCTATTCCTCCCATTCCTACTGTATGTCCCGGCAATTTTCCTGATGTCACCCCAAACACACATTTCTTGGGATTTAGCCGCAGGTTGTATTTGTCAACTTTCTGAAGGAAACTTTCCAGTGCTTCAATATGCCCAACTCTTGTCTCTGATTTCACCATCATGTCATCCACATACACTTCAATCTCTTTGTGCATCAAATCGTGGAATAGTGTAGTGGCCATCCGCTGATAAGTAGCTCCTGCATTCTTGAGTCCAAACGACATCACCTTGTAACAATAAGTACCCCACTCGGTAACAAAGTCAGTCTTGTGTTTATCTTCCTCAGCCATAAGGACCTGATTGTAACCTGAAAACCCATCTGCAAATGAATACATAGCAGATAAAGTCGCACTATCAACTAGAACATCTATATGCGGCAGAGGTAAATCATCTTTCGGACAAGCCTTGTTGAGATCTCTATAGTCCACACACATTCTGACCTTCCCGTCATTCTTCGGCACTGGCACTATATTAGCCAACCACTCAGGATACTTTACTACTTCCAGGGACCCCACATCTATCTGTTTCTTAACTTCCTCTCTGACTTTCTCAGCCCATTCTGGTCTCATCCATCGGAGTTTCTATTTTACTGGCCTCATATTCGGATAAGTTGGTATTGTGTGCTGGGCAATGTTTCTGTCTACCCCAGGCATGTCCTCATAGGACCAAGCAAACACTTTGGCATATCTGCCCAATACTTCTTCTAATTTATCCCTCTCTTCGGAGGTAACTTCACTTGCAATCAGAATTTCCTTGGGGTTCTCAAGTGTACCCAAGTTAAATGCAGTAGTTCTGGCCGAACTGATATCAAATATGCTTGATTCGTGCAGAGTAAATGGAAATGACTCAGGCAAGTAAGCAAAAGAAATGTCTTTATTATTGGATAATGCGGAAGTACATTCAAACAAATCAGGAAGGTAAATGTCTTCATCATCTATAGACACTTCTTCCTCTGTAACCAGGTTTTCCTCAGGCTTTTTATCCTCTCCCAGAGTCAGGCTCTCCAACTTCATCAATTCTTCTTCCCAATTCTCTGCTTCCACAGCTTCTTTAGTCAGCGGTTTCTCACCCAACAAATCCTGGAAGATCTCAAATCCAGGCACCATAATCCCATTAACTTCTATCGGTTTAGGCTCACCTTGATACCCTGAAGCCTTCACAAAGTACTCCATCAATTTCAGCCATTTCTTTTTAACCTTCGGCTTTTCTTCATCAGATGTGTATCCCAAACACTTCCGAGTAGTCTGTCCTCTAAAATCTGGAATTTTGAACCTTCACCCGGTTCAAACTTCATTTTTTTATGATCCTAGCCACCCTATGATCCACCCATTCCTCAAAAATTACTAACACCCGAAACCTCGTGAAAGGTTGCATCTCTAAGGCAGCCACAACATTATCTATCTCAGCTCGGATGGTAACAATCTCTCCCTCATACGGGAACTTAATCATCTGATGCAAAGTGGAAGGCACGCCCCCAAGTTTGTGAAACCAAGGCCTTCCTAACAACAAAGAAAAAGTGGTTGGGATGTCCAGCACTGTAAACTAAACTTCGTCCTCAATAGGACCAACCTTGACCGCTGCTACAAATGTACCCTCAACTCCTCGCTTACTGTCATCATAAGCTTTGATGGTCATACTGGAGGGGTCCAAATCCGTTGCTTTCATACCCAGCTTTGCCAAAATATTCAACGGGCACACATTGATGGATGAGCCGTCATCCACCATCACACAAGAGGTCCTTTTACCCCTCACTTCAGCTCTGATAAACAAAGGTCTATTATGATTTCTCCCCTCAGCTGGGAGTTCTTCCTCAGAAAAAGTGATTGTCTGCAAAGCCTCCTTTCGCACTGACCCAACAAACATTGCAGGGTTAGCATCTTCCGTCACCACTATCTTGCTTAAGGCCTCAACCATGGCCCGTCTGTGCTCCTGAGATGCACATAAAAAATCCCATATACTCATTTGCGCTCGGGTTTTCCTCAACTGCTGTAGCACTACATCTTCCTCAGCACTTTCTGTATTATCATCCACTTCTCTACCCTCTGATAACACTCATTTACCCTTATCAGTCATATCATTGTAGGATCACCCGCTGCGTGTCATACCCTTCACTTCTTCTTCATCACTACTGGAGAAATCTACCCAGAAACTCTTCCCATGTTCGGTTTCATCTTCACTGTTACTATCCCAAATCCCAAGGCAAACGGCTTGGAGGTCAAAGGATTTAAGGACAAAGTTCTCGGGTAGGCCAGAGTTTATCATATAGGTTGGGGGCGGGACAGAGTGGTAATTTGGTAAAGGGTTCTGGTGTGTGTTGGGGCATTCTGTTTCAGGGTCGGGTATCTTTTTGGAGTCTATTAGGTCATGGATTTCATGGCGGAGTCAGACGCAATTGTCGGTGTCATGGCCCTTTTCTTGGTGAAAGTAACAGTAAAGGTTTAGGTTATAATGTGATGGTGGGGGATTGGGTGATGGTTTAGCTTCCAAGGGTTTTAAGAGTCCTTGCCTCTTCAATTTCTCTAGTACCTTTGACAGGGGTCTTCCCAAGTTCGAAAATTTCTGGTTCCGGATGGCAGTAACTTCCGCAGAAACAGGTTTAGTACCCGATATCCCCCCAATAGGCCTCCTAATTAAGCCATAAAACTTTCTGTTTTCCGCCTCTTCCTCTTCAATGTCCATGACAGTTTCCCTCAACTGCCGAAAGTTTGTAATCATGGAGGTCATCCTTCTCAACTTGCTGTAAATGGAGGGCTTGGTGCCCTTGATAATCATTTTAATCTGGTCCTTCTCCGAGGGCCTAGTTTGCATTTTCAACAACTGACCTCTCCATCGGTCCACATACTCCTTAAAACTCTCCTCCGATTTTTGCTTAACATTCTCTAGATCGCTGAGTGACAGATCGATCTCTAGGTCAGTGACATACTGCTTCAGGAAGGCATCAGCCAAATCCCTCCAATCTTCCTTTACTTTCTTCTCTAAACCGTGGTACCACACCACGGGAGCTCCCTCGAGCGACATTCCAAACATCTTCTGCACGTGGCGCTGAGATAGGCCAACTGAACTCATGAATGATACATACTAACGGAGATGCACCCTTGGATCCCCATTCCCATTAAACTTAGCCATATCAGGCATCTTGAACTGTGCCGGCAACTGCTCTTCGAAAGTCAGCGTCTCATAATCCAGTAAATCCTCATTCTTACCCCTCATCCTGTGGGTAACCGTCTCAACTTGATCCCGGAGTTTCTGTACTTCTGCCTGAGACCCAGATACTCTGCCTGCTGCATACTCTGCCATATCATCATCAAAAGTGGGGATATCATCCCTTAATCTGTTCGGAGGCTCCTCTTGCCTCACATCCCCAGAACTACCCCCAGCACGAGATCCAGCTATACCAGCCACAGCAGTAGTCAGGGCTTGCAACTGTTCAGTGATCTTGGCGAGACCGTTCTCTAACTGATCCATACGGGATACCTCATTATCGGATTCACTCATGCTTGTTACTGTTCTTTTAGTGAGCCTTGTCCCTTCTCTAACCCAAACGGTATCTATGATGTCTTTTTGAGACATATAGGGTGTTAACATGATGTATGTATGTATGAGGTGCATAAGATGCATGTAACATATAGAACATACTAAATCGATTAAAATTTTCAAAAAAAAATCGGCCCATTATCATTTAGAAGCTTTTGGGCTAACCGTCATAGGAGTGAACTCGTCCCAGTTTAAATGACCCAACGAGTTCACATCTCATGGCAATGAGTCCAACTAAATCCAAATGGTAATGTTCCGAACACAAGCACAAAATGGCACATCGATATTTAGAAGCCTTTGGCCCAATCGTCATAAGATACGTTCTTGTCCCAGCTTAAATGGCCCAACAAGCCCACATCCCATGACAAATGGTCCAAATGGATCCAAACGACGATGTTCCCAAACACAAGCATAAAAGAAAGTTAATGCAAACATAAAATAATAATTTCTATAGAGTGGCCCATCGATATTTCAGAAGCTTTTGGCCCAATTATCATAGGATATGAACTCGTCCCAGTTTAAATGGCCCAACAAGTTCGCATTTCTGACAAGAAGTCCAACTGCATCCAAATGAGGATGGCCCACAAACACAAGGAAAAAGTTGCTATAGGTCATACAACCCCGGTCTACGTGTGGGTTCACAAGAGTGTAGACAAAGGCTCTCACCGGCGAAGGATGACCCACAACTAGGTCTCCCCACTCAAGGGTTCGAGCGACCAAGTGTGTGCACCCTTTCTTATACACTAAGGTACGTGCCAACGAGCTATGGTGTGTGACTGACTGTAAAATGGACTTCCCATTGTAGATTCCCCAGAGGGAGGGTGGAGCGAGGCTCACTTAAATACCTAAGCCTCTTAGGCTCTTATCGCTTGGTGTCAGGAATAAACAACGAGTCCTCCAAATTAGTCTATCACAATAGGCTACGAGTAGATGGCTATCTAGGTGCCTTCACAGCTTTTCCTTCTAGAAAGGTAGTGAGTGAAGGAAGACACCAAACCATTACCTAGCCTCAAAGTGCCTTTGATTAAACCTCTTTTAACCCACGGTAGACACGATTAATTAAAGCACAAATCATAATATTGCAAGATATTATTTTGGGGCCGATTCTTTATCCCCAGTGGAGTCGCCAGACTGTGGGAACACAAACTAGGGGACGCATGTTGTTCCGGGCTCGCAGCCCGGTTGGGAGTACGGAGTAGTCCGCGGGGAACTAAACCGGAGAATAATGGAGTCGCCACCTGGTGTGAACCGGGACAAGGATTTAAGGCCGCACTCACCCCTCGCAAGGGAAGACCTCAAACCGTTGGGTTCGGAATGATCCCTTACTTATGCCACTTGTAATAAAATGATTTGTGCAATAATTTAATCGAATCTAGCAACATACATCCCCAAGGGTATTCTATTTCACATGCATAAATCAAAAGTTCATCCAAGTGCATATGTAACACATCTTCATATTTGCATACAACCTATTTGCATACAATCTATGTCCAAATTGCATACAACCTATTTGCATATAATCATGCATAAGGATAAATTGACATACAGAAAGCATATAATTTCATGTAACATTCATGAATATAGAAACGCAAATAAATCATAGTGATACTAGCATGCGATATCAAAATGACGGAAAATATGCAATTTCACATGGATAGACATAGAAGCGCAAACAAATAACATTCATACAAGCATGCATATTAAGGAAAGGCAATTAAATGCATAATGAGAATAAATAACTAAAGAGGCAATTATGAACATGGAATAGACGTGCAATGATATGATACAGAAAATGATATCTAAGATTGACACAAACACATATGTGGGCATTTTTCCAAGTGGTACGTGGAATTGTATCCCAAATGCAGACTGTATTACCGTCCATTCGGAATCGGTTACGGAATTTATATCTGGGTTTCCATCCGATATACCACGAGAAATAATACCTGAATGCTGTCATAACATGGATACACAAGCGATAATAGATCGAGCCAAGACAAGGATAGATGATGCAATCAATAGATGAAAGACGCGGCAAATATCGTTGTAAATGTAGCCTTTTAGGCTTTCCTTCCCCTAAATGGAGAACCTTTTTGTCCAACACAATAAGCCAATGCGCTTTTCATTACAATGCGTACAAAGATAAAGATAACTATATGGAACTTCGTATACTCGATTGAACACATCTTACATTCAACCGAATATACATCAACCGACGCGGCAAAGCATCGTGGTAAAGGAATTTAACCCCCCAGAATAGGGGATCTTTAATCCAACTTACTAAGCCCATGCGCTCGATCACATCATACAAATAAACAATAAAGACAATAATATCGGACTTCGTATACCCAATTGAACACATCTTACAGTCAACCGAGTATACATCGATCGGCGCGGCAAAGCATCGTGATAAAGGGTTTTAACCCCTCAAAATAGGGGACCTTTAATCCAACTTACTAAGCCCATGCGCTCGATCACATCATGCATATAAAAATAAAGACAATAATATCGGACTTTGTATACCCGATTGAACACATCTTACATTCAACCGAGTATACATCGATCGGTGTGGCAAAGCATCGTGATAAAGGGTTTTAACCCCTCAAAATAAGGGACCTTTAATCCAACTTACTAAGCCCATTCGCTCGATCACATCATGAATATAAAAATAAAGAAAATAACATCAGACTTCGTATACCCGATTGAACACATCTTACATTCAACTGAGTATGCATCGATCGACGCGGCAAAGCATCATGATAAAGGGTTTTAACCCCTCAAAATAGGGGACCTTTAATCCAACTTACTAAGCCCAAGCGCTCGATCACATCATGCATATAAAAATAAAGACAATAACATCGGACTTCGTATACTCGATTGAACACATCTTACATTCAACCGAATATACATCGATCGGCGCAGCAAAGCATCGTGGTAAAGGATTTTAATCCCTCAGAATAAGGGACCTTTAATCCAACTTACTAAGCCATGCGCTCGATCACATCATTACATAAACAAATAACATGCGAAATTCAAGTAACGAATGACAAACAAATCAAAACAACATAAAACAAAATATGCGCCGTTTACTCAAGTGGTACATGGAGTTGTATCCCGAGTACAGATCATACTACCGTCCATTCGGAATCGGCTATGAAATTTATGTCCGGGTTTCCATCCTATATACCACGAGAGGCGACACATTTTTCATTTTATTCAAGGGCACAACATACATCATTTTACAATATATGTATATTTATCTACTCAAGGGCCACAGCATGCATTTTAATACAGTAATCATGCGAACAAAACTCAATAAATAATGAAGATAAAACTGAAAACAAGTGTGAAAAATACCCTCAGGTCTAACCTTTTTTGCCGACTTTCAGACTTACGTTTCGCGGAGATCAGAAGGGTTAAAGCTCCTCAACTTCTCCGGTTCACTGGTTTAGCGTCTTAGCTCACTGTTTCGCTGTTTTGCTTGCTGTTTGACCTCTGTTTTACTGTTGTTTCTCTGTATTCTCTGCTTACTGTTTCAGGTCTTCAAAGCTACTGTTTTTGCATTTTTTAGGGGTCTAAGGGCTGTATTTTTCGGTTGTTTAAGGAGGCTTAGGGTGCAGTTTTTTATGTTACTGTTTTAAGGATTTTAGGGATTGTTTTAAGGTGTTTTTCGATGATATGGCTGTAGCTTTTGGGGCTGCTGTTTCGGTGTTTTAGTGGACTGTTTATTTTCTATTGTATGGCATTCGGTCAGGGGTGAGAGAGGGCTGTGTTGTCGGTTGGTGGGGTGAGAGAGGGCTGTGTGCGTCTTTTGGTGTAGGTGCCATGTGTGCAGCTATAAGAAGGACGTGTATATGTATGTGTTGGTTAAAGGGCATAAGGCTCATGCGTTTGTTGCTCTCGTGAGAGGCTTATGTGTTGACGTGTGGGGGTTGCATGGCTTCATGTGGCTATTTTTTCTTCACCTTGATTTGTTTAGTGGTTTATTGTTTATGTGCTTTTTGATGGCTGCTGAGTGGGGCAGTGGAATTGAGGGTTTGAGTGATGGTTAGACGTGAGTGCTTTGTGTTGATGGTGAATGGGTCGTGGCCTACGTGGGTGAGTAGCTTTTGGCGTCCTTGTTTGTGCTTTGGGCGTGAATTCACTAGGTTTATTTTCTTTGTGTTTCAAGGGTGAATATGCGTGAATGTGAGAGGTCAAGCGAGATGAAGATAGGCGAGCTAGGGTTTTTTGTTCTTTGTTGTTTTGGCCGTGAATTGTGAGAGATTGGAGAGGGGGTTGGCTTTGGTTTTGGGTTGTTTATATATACAAGGGCTAGGGCTTCCCCTTGTCTCACAAGGAATAGATTGGATTTGGTGTCAAACAAGGAAATGATTTGATTGATTGGGGGGACAAATTTTGGTGAATTAGGAAGGTTGAATATTTGATTTATCTTGTTTAGGCATGATATTGGTTAAGTAAGGTATATAATATTTGTGATTTATCTTAATTAGCTATGATTTAATTTAATGTTTTCTTTAATTTAGTATATAATATTTTGGATTAGGAAGTTACAATATTTTAATTTGGTATAATTATATTATATGTCTTATTTAATTTGGTAAATGACTTAATTAATATTTTATTTAGTTAATATTTAATTTAATTAATATTTAATTTAATTTGGGTGTATTTTAGAGGCCATGGGCGTGTGGGCCTAGGTGGGTGTGGGCGTGGGCTTTGTCTTGGTAAGCTAGGTGTTGTGTTGGTTTGGTGAGTGGGTTTGGGCCAATAGTGCTTTAAACGGAGGTCCAACAAGTGAGCCTGACGCTAAACAAGTGAATAAAAATCTAATGAAACACCGATTCCCTTCCGACGACCGTTTCCCGTAATATCCTTAACTAAAAAGGTGGTGCCTCCAACTGAGACTCATCATCGGGTTTCACATGAAAAAATGCAATGCCTACACCTGCCTATCTCTTGCTTACAAAAGGCTTTTTGCTCTTTCTTACAAGTATTGTGTGAAAATGAATCAATCAACCCTTAATGAGTTCTCAACCCCTCTTTATATAGTGCGTCTGAATCCACTTGTCTATCGCTTATGATATCATCTCATGTCACATGCCATCATTGCAGTACCAACTCTCTTTATCTTCCTATAATTTGGCCAATTAGAACACTTCATTTTCTATCTTTGCACCGACCTGTGGTGGCCCTGCTCTGCCACCTACCTGTCACTGCACCGGCCTATGACGGTAAGCAGAAGGTACTTTCGATGAGAACTATTACTTTTCTCATACGAGTGCTCGCGATACTGCAAACCATTCCCCGGTCCCCAAGTTGGTGTATCGAGGCGAATGACAACCTCGGATCCAAATGCTTTGTTGAATCTAATATCTTCTTATTAAGTCGGGTATGATCTGCTGAGCTGATATTCATTCTAACATGAGATTTTGAATGCCGAGATCGATACCGAGGCTAACTTGACCACCTCAGGTCAATGAATCTTCACAAATGTCCCAGTACTGTCGAGTATGATACTTTCTTATAAGGTTGGGGGTTTTTCCAACTTATCTTATAGTTCTGTCTCAGGTTGCCTCTCCGCACCTTAGGCTCAGGTCATGATCTCTTCTAGGAATCACCTAGGATTCAGGCCTCTATGTCTGACTTCTCATCCTCACAAGGACCTTGGGCTTTTATATTGTTAAGTGAAAATCTCATTTTACCCTTCCTTAGGATTCTGACTTCTTGGGGGCCAAAAAATCACCATCAACGGATTGAAACCAAATTTGGGAGTGTGTGGGAATGTGGGTTTCGGCCATGAGGTATTTGAAGATGTTACTGTTGTCTAATTGATGGTAGGTTGTGTATGCAATGTGGATATGTTATAGACGCCAAATTGAGGGATTTTAGCTCGTATATTGGTAACAACTAAAGACTTTATTAGGTTATGCATAGAGAATAAATGTGTTATAAAATGTTCCGTTAGATCAAGTTTCATTCTTGGTCATTATATTTTTTTGGAGATTATAAATAGAAGCTCATCGAAATTTATTTTTTGAAGATCGCCAGCCTGACCTACCTTCATCTTCGCAATAACATTAGTCTCATGAATCGCTGTGAGTGGATACCTATACTTTCCGCTTTCATGATACTTTGTATTTTTGTTTTACAATGACTTTTTTATTTAATAAATTTTCTAAATTTTTTGAGAAAATGATTCAAATATTTGTCTTATTTGTTTTTTTTGGATGTTATATGATGTGTGTTTTGTCACAGTGCTTGTTTGACTTTTATTATTATTATTTTTAACCCTCGGTGGCGCTTATTCTGGGGTCCTGACCATCAGAAAATAACTGGCCCACTACCCTCTATCGATATGGCTCTGTTCGGATATTTCCCAGTCTTTCTGTTCCACTTGGACAATAGACGTCCGTATGGTTTTCTAACAAATTGTTTTAAAGGAAAAGTTTTAAACTTGATGCTTTAGCTTTGCTATATATTTGTTCTGAACTTGTTTAGATTTTTATTTTCTGTTTTGATATTCACTCATTGAGTCCTCATGACTCACCCCTCATAGTTTTTGAGTCTGTTTTGCAGGTTTCCACATAACTTCCTTTGAGACCTTCCATGTATTTTGTTTGGAGACTTCGACTCGGATGTTGGATATTTTTTTTTGTAAGTCACCCAGGGTTTTATTTGTATTGTATATGAGATAATTTGGGTCTTTTGTAAATTTTGGTATTTTGAGCACATGTAGTTCACATACATATGTAATATGGAGTTATATTATATATGAGATTGTGGATATATACATATGATTAGTGGGTAATGATGTGGGCACAGAGCCTCTTTTTAGCATATGTGGAAGTATTTGCATTAGTAAATCATGCATCACAGGTGTTTTGTTTCGAGTCCAGGTCTTGGTCTGTTAGGTTGAGGGAGGTTGGTTACGCTAGTCTCCTGTCGGTAATACATTGATTTTCTCATGGTGTTACAAGTTTCATCAATATAATTCTTATTTTCATATGTTAAAGGCGTAAATTATCCATAGAATGAATAGTAATGACGTAGTTGCAAAAGCACCATAATTGACATTGAGAAACATTGTAGCATCTTTTCATTCTTAAACTATTCATAGTCAAAGTTTAGTGAACCCGAGAGAATGATACATATTGTATATTGGAATTTGATTCCAATGGTTTATCTCAATGAACCACGAGTCTCGAGATAATTATATAGACGTGTAGGTATTCATGGTAAATTAATATTGAATGACTCACTGAAATATCTGTAATAGATGGTACACCAATGTCAATAGGAATCTTTGCGATTGAGTAGCATATGTGATCTTTGGATTTGAGATAAGACAAAGGATCTATGAGTTATTCTTCACTCTTTGATGGCAATCACGTCAATGATTTATTGAGATCAGACATCCGTCTGTTCATTGTGTGTGGATTGATACTCATGATATTTAGTTATGTATTCTGAGAGGATTGGTTAGTTATGTGTGTAGAATTTAGGTATCCAATTTGTTTTCTTTTAAATCTTTGGCCGAGCTATATTGTAGAAATGAATTCTGAATATTTTTAAAATATCACAAAAATGTCGCGATATAAATTATATAAAGTAGAGATTTGACAATTTTATCTATATCTCTATTATAATTTGGATAACCTATGACGGTATAATTATACGTATGCAAAGACCTTGATTTTTATGGTTCAACACGATTATCTATGATTGTTGTAATTTATGAGTGGGTGAATTTTGAATACAATAAAGGTTACTGTGATGAGTCTAGAAAGTCCTACTATATAAAGTGTATTCGTCAAGCATTAAAGCAATTAATTATGAATAATACATATTATTTATAATATTACACATGTCGGGGTACTTTTATATCTAATGTGTATTTGTATTAGATACATAATTAAATGAGATACACATTAGATCCCATTGAATTTTGACACATGTCCTATATTATTTATTTATTTATTAAGTAATTATGTTATTTTATGATTTACATTATGCCATGTATAGAGATACATTGAATTAATTTATTTTATAAATTAATAAAGGCATTAAAGTTAGACATATGTATTAACATATGGTTTATTTTAATTAGCTAAACCATATAAATACTACATTTGTAGAGACACATGTTTAATATTTATTTGATTTGATTTTAATAAGATCAAAATGTGGTAAATTTTGGTCATTGTAATTTGTTGCATAATTGACCAAAATACTTGTCTAATTTTGGCCATCATATATAAATAATAAGGATTATTTTTATTAGGGTGGTTGGCTCATGTGCTGACCAAAATTAAGATTCTATAAGCTTACCAAAAACAGGAGTGTGAAAATTCAATTTATCCAAATAGAATTAAATGCTATGTAAAATTATTTTTCTCTCATATTTGGTGTGTTATGTATGCTTGTTTACTTGAATTAAAACCCTAATGAGCATGTGTAGTAAATTGAGTTAATTAATGTAATTTGAAGTCAATTAAGTTGTTTGACATTAATCTTAGAGTTATGTATATCACTATATAATAACCTAGAATTCTTTAACAGGAAATTCAACGTGGTGACTCTTTTGGTGTAAAATTAATTTAAACTAATTATATGAAATTTGATTAATTTTTATTAATATGATTATTTTATCAAATTAGCTTCATTTTTGAAATTGGATGTTTAAGATATAATTGGGCATATTATAATTATGGACCGGTTAACCAGATTTCACACAAAACCGAATTCTACTTTTCCTGGTGAATCCGATTAATCGGATTTCACACAAAATCTTATTCAATTTTCTGAAAGAATTCGGCTCAGTAGATTTAAAAAAAAAAAAAAGGAAGAATATTCTTGAATACGGTTCACCGAATTTTATGTTTCATCTGAAAAAATTTCAAAAACTAAATTATGTGTTTCCAATGCATGCTCACTTTCTGATATTGGATATCGATATGTAATAAGAGTAAAATATGGACAAATTAACGCATATTAGATATTATTTAATATTTTTCGTTTAAAAGTTTAAAAATCCTAATTTTTGTCTTATCTCATTCATCGTGATTACGTCCAAAAAATACTTACGGTTATCACAATATTGCAGCAATGTCGAATCCTCGAAGAGATGATTACGAAAGAACTGATTCACTTAATGGAAATGTTAACAAAAACTTAATTAAAGAAAAAGATTTAATTGGTAAATTAAAATAAAAATTATGAAAATACTTGAGGATTATCAATAGAAAAAAGCAGTAAAACATCGAATATCCCTCTTGTGTCATGTCCCTATACTTAATATTTGATTTTTTTATTACACAATTAAAGGTTTCACTTTCAAAACCAACAATTAGAAAATATATCAAATTAAAACATATTAAGTCCTAAGTTAATTAGCATAATATTTTCTCAAAGTTGAAATAATAATATGTTATTATTATGATGTATCTAATGTCGACAAAACACCTAGGGCATTATTACAATATAAGATTAACTCGTAAAATAACAATACATTTGGACTGGACTTTTTACTATAAAAATAAATAAATCACATATAAAAATAAATAAATCTAGTATGCAAAAAATGGAGAGGCATCGTAGGACTGGATTTTCTTCACTGTTAGGGCTTCCACCAAATTCGGATCTGAGTCTTTCTTTGTCCTGTTCGGCTATGCAAATATGCTCCTCTTTTCTTCCCGTCAAAAGTTGCGGCTCCCCCTTGTCTCAATGCCTTCTTTTGTTTGTTGAATTGCTTTTGGTCTTTTAGAACTTTGACTTGGCAAATCATGTGTACGAAAATATTCATTTTGCTGCTGTTTTCGTCGCTGACTTTTTTCCAAATTGAATTTTTACTTGTAGAAATCACCAACTTTAATCAAGCAATTTTCGCCAGACATTTACTCCGGCCAATTACTTTTATTTTCCAATTCCTACAATAATTAAAAATGGAAAATCATTAAATTAACCTAAATTATTAAATATTCATCAGATTAATATTTTCATAAAAAATATATAAAAAATGTAATTTAAAACTAAATATATAGTATTAAACCTTGAATAAAGGATGTTTAAATTACATTTTTATGCAATTATCATACCGCAATACCCAAACAAAAAATATTATCAAATGTCTAATCCTGCATCTCTTTCATAACTCATGCAAGATATATAATATAATAATCCAAATTAAAATCATACATACTCAATAAAATTAATAAGATCCATTTTAAAAATGTAAAATGTAGGAGTTGATCTCGCGACCTCTTTACGAGAAGCTCTTTGCACAACATAATTTGCACTTAGGCCCTGGGATCGGACTTGAAAAACTTTTCTCTTTTTCGCTTCAATGTAGGGATTGGACAGCCCCTATAGTTCCGCGATTCCAGCCCTTTTTGGAAGT
>SKCR01034319.1:0-65286 GCA_019454045.1 Zanthoxylum bungeanum
AAGGTCGACTCCTAGCAAAGCACCAAGTCTTCCCAATTCTCCGGACATATTCTCATAAGAATAGTAAGATCTGTATCAAGCGTAGTATACTCTTGTATTGTGCATATCGGCCCAGTATCAGATAGTCACGTGCTAGGCCTGGGGCTGGATAAGTGTCTGCCCCGTACGAAGCACATGTCGGATGTCTGGTAACTAGTCTCTATAATCGGATATACATGACCTTGTCATAATATCCCGATGGCCGCGCAGCACTTAAGAGCACTAATACCGTATCCTGCGTGACATCATCTCCACTATGACTGGAGTGATACTTCCATCTTGACATCACATCCAATACACTACGACTCTCTGATAAACCCGGAAGTGGTGTACGCAGAACCGGTTAAAGCCTTGTACCACCAAGACCAAAGTCTATCGATTATCGTAAGTATTAGCGATGTAAGTCTCAGGTTAAGACTATACACACCTACCTTGATTTCGGCCTCCCATAGACACATAGTCATAATACCAATGGGATTCCGAAGGGTCTATCCAGAGCGAAGCTGTTTCCCGTACCATCGGTGAACACGACCTCCTATCGCACTTGCATAAGTCTCCAACACTTATATATATGAGAACTATGCCGTTGTGCCCTCACAACGCACACAAGTGCAATACTAGCCTATTCCGCATTATCGATGTCCAGTCTCGATAATACTCCGGCTAGGGATATTTAATGATTAATCCTTCGGGGACTGATACTGTCTCATATCATTCTCAGTCCAGGAACTAATCATAGGGACCTCTCTTCATTATATATATCTATGGTGATCTAATCACAAATGATGAGAGTGCAATTTCCTTGTCACATAGTTAATTTGCTACAACAACACAATGATCTGTGCAAATAGTGACGCTATGGGTCATTTTGTCCAACACTAGAAGCCAACCTTGTCTTGTGAATCGGTAAAACGTAATACTTGGTACTTACGTGTTCGGATAGTCCGACGACCGAATTTACTGCCAACATATTCGGAGATCTCATGGGTCGCTTCCCAATGATACACCGATGACGTATGACTCGCACTTTAATTAATCTGGGATTAATTCGATGAGAGAGAAAATTAATCTGGGATTAATTACAGAGATATTTTATCTGGGATAAAATATAGTCTAAAGAGAGAGAGAACGCGATTAATTTGGAATTAATCGGTAAAATAAATTTAATAGTTTAATTTGATTTTTCTATTTAATTTATTCGAATGGGCTAAAATTAATATATCGGATATATTAATATGAATTGGATTTCATTACGAAATTAAAGTCGGACTTTAATGCGAACGAACGAATTAATTTAGAATTAATTCGTAAACGACGTTCGTAATATATTTGCGTCGCATCGATATTTAATTAAATTAGATATAATTATTTAACGACGGAAGTTCGTTTAATCGGATTAAACGGAACCGAGCCGCGGCAAATGTTCGTAGAGATATTTGAATTTTGAATTCAAATATGTGGGGCCCATGTGTGGTAGTGTAGCTACCACCCAACTACCTTGTTTTACTTTTGGAAAACCATTTACCCACACCTACCAAGTTTAGGGTAAAAGGTGAAATGGTTTTACCTAAAGTATATAAACAAAAATCTCTCTCTACACTTTAATATTATTATTATTCATTCGATGGATTTTAGAAAACCCTAGACAACTCTATCTCTCTCCCATCTCCTTCATGTTCACGCCCAAAGGGCCAAAGCTCACTGTTTTTGCTGCTGAAAAACGTGAGCAGTGAGGGAAGGTTTTTGTGGATTTTGTGGCAAGATCCAAGTGCTAGTACACTTCTAAGAGGCATACTAAGGTGTTAGGGAAACTCACCCACGAGCCGGGAATCATTAGATGAAGATTCGAAGCTCAAAATGGTGACTCAAAACTGAAACAGTGGGCAGAAAATCTGCACTGCAGTGGCGCCAAAATGGAGGGCAAAAATCGTTTTGTTTGTTGCCGAATCGTCTCAACCGATCAATGTAAGTATTCCGCAACTTCTTTGATATGTATTTCACACATCTTCATGCTTGTTTGATGATTTGGGACCTAGAATAAAACCAACAAGCATTTGAGTATTATTTCTTGTGGTATATCAGATGGAAACCCAGACATAAATTTCGTAGCCGATTCCGAATGGATGGTAGGGCTGTCGGTACTTGGGATACAATTCCACGTACCACTTGGAAAAGTGCTCACATGTGTGTTTGTGTCCATATTAGTTATCTTCTTTTGCACCACGTCATATCATGCTTACTTTAATGCCTAATTCCATCCTTAATTCTCTTTTTGCATTATGTACTTAGTTGACTCTTTTATTTACGCATGGACATGTAATGGCTATTTGTTTATGCTTCCGCACGTATAAGTATGATATGTCTATGAAATCACATGTTCGCCATTATTTGATTCGCTTTTATGTGTGCTTGCGTGGTTAGTGTGTGCTTGTGTTTCCATGAATACAATATGCCAATGAAGTTGTATGTTCGTTGCTACTTTGACATACTTTCAAGCATGCAATCTTAGATGTAAGATATATGCAAATTTAGGTGTAAGTTTTATTTTTGCGCATATAAACTTAGAAGCATGATACTCTTGGAAATAAGTGTTACTTAGCTTGATTAAATTATTACACAAATCCTTTCATTTCAAGTGACATAAGTAAGGGACCATTCTGAACTCAACGGTTTGAGGTCTTCCCTTGCGAGGGGTGAGTGTGGCCTTAAATCTCATTTTCCCGGTTCACACCGGGTGGCGACTCTATTATTCTCCTGTTTAGTCTCCCGTGGCTACTCCGTACTCTCGACTAGGCCGCGAGCCTAGAACAGCATGCGTCGTCCAGTTTCTGTGTCCCAAAGTCTGGCGACTCCACTGGGGATAGAGAATCGGACCCGAAATACTGTCTTGTAATGTTTGGATTATGTTCTAATTGACCGTGTCTATAGTGGATAAAATGGGGGTTTAATCAAAGGCATTTTGAGGCTAGGTAATGGTTTGGTGTCTTCCTTCATTCACTACATTTCTAGAAGGAAAAGCTGTGAAGGCACCTATATAGCCATCTACCCGTAGCCTATTGTGATGGACTAATTTGGAGGACTCGTTGTTTATTCCTGTCACCAAGCGATAAATGCGTAAGAGGCTAGGGTACTTAAGAGAGCCTCGCTCCACCCTCCCTCTGGGGAATCTATAACGGGAAATCCATTTGACAGCCAGTCACACACCATAGCTCATTGGCACGTACCTTAGTGTATAAAAAAGGGTGCGCTCACTTGGTCGCTCAAACCCTTGATTGGGGAGACCTAGTAGTGGGCCATCCTTCACCGGTGAGAGCCTTTGTCTACACTCTTGCGAACCCACCCATAGACCGGGGTTGTATGGTTAAAGTAACAATTATTTCCTTGAATATGTGCTTGTGGACCATCCTCTTTTGGATGCAGTTGGACTATTGTCAGAAATGCGAACTTGCTGGGCCATTTAAACTGGGGCGAGTTCGTACCTTATGACCATTAGGCCCAAAGCTTCTGAAATGTTGATGGGCCATTCTGTAGAAATCATTGTTTTATGTTTGCATTATCTTTCTTTTATGCTTGTGTTTGGGAACATCGTCGTTTGGATCCATTTGGACCATTTTGTCATGGGATATGGGCTTGTTGGGCCATTTAAACTGGGACAAGAACGTATTTTATAACGATTGGGCCAAAGGCTTCTAAGTGATTGATGGGCCACTTTGTGCTTGTGTTCGGAACATTACCATTTGGAATTAGTTGGGCTCCTTGCCATGAGATGTGAACTTGTTGGGCCATTTAAACTGGGACGAGTTCACTCCTATGACAGTTAGCCCAAAAGCTTCTAAAATGATAACGGGCCGATTAGTCGGAAAATTTTAGTTGATTTAGTATGTTATATATTTTACATGCATCTCATGCACCTCTTACATACATATATCATGTTAACACCTTCTATGTCTCAAAAAGACATCATAGATACCGTTTGGGTTAGAGAAGGGACAAGACTCACTAAAAGAACAGTAACAGGCATGAGTGAATCCGGTAACGAGGTATCCCGTATGGATCAGTTAGAGAACGGTTTCGCCAAGATTACCGAACAGTTGCAAGCCTTGAGTACCGCCATGGCAAATATGGCTGTACCTCGTGCTGGGGGAAATTCTGAGAATGTGAGGCGCGAGGAGCCTCTCAATGGGTTGTGGGATGATATCCCAACTTTTGATGATGACATGGTAGAGTATGCAACATGCAGAGTGATTGGGCCTCAGGCAGAATTTCAGAAGCCCCGGGATCAGGTTGAAACAGTTACCCGCAAAATGAGGGGTAAACATGAAGAGTTGTTAGATTATGAGGCAATGACCGTCAGAGAACAGCTGCCAGCTTAGTTTAAAATGCCCGACATGGCCAAGTTTAATAGGAATGGAGACCCTATAGTCCATCTGCAGCAATATGTCTCAGTCATGAGTTCAGTGGGCCTATCACAACGCCAGGTCCAAAAGATGTTTGGGGTGTCACTCGAGGGGGCACATGTGGTTTGGTATCATAGCCTTGAGAACAAGGTTAAGGAAGATTTGAGAGAACTAGCTGATGCTTTTCTGAAGCAATATGTTACAGACTTAGAGATTGACTTGTCACTCCGTGATTTGGAGAACACTAAATAGAAGCCAGAGGAAAGTTTCAAAGAGTATGTGGATCGCTGGAGAAGCCAGCTTTTGAAAATGCAGACTCGGCCTTCAGCGATAGACCAAATTAAGATGATTATCAAGGGCACCAAGCCCTCTATTTATGGTAAGCTGAGGAGGATGACCTCCATGATTACTGATTTCCGACAGTTGAGAGAGACTGTTATGGATATTGAAGAAGAGGAGGCTGAAAACAGAAAGTTTTATGGCCAGAATAGAAGAACTTTTAGGGGGCATTCTGAGAGTAAACCCGCTACTGCCGAGGTTACTACCATAAAGAACCGGCATTTCTCTAACTTGGGGAAGCCGTTATCTAAGGTGTTTGAGAAGTTGATGGGACAATGACTCCTAAAACCCTTAGAGCCTAAACCACTTCCAGATCCTATACCACCCAACCTTGACCTAAGCTTGTATTGTCACTTCCATCAAAGGAGAGGCCATGAAACTGACAACTGCACCCGCCTTAGGCATGAAATCCAAAACCTCATCGATGCTCACAAAATACCCGACTCAGAGAAAGAACAACCCAACACATATTGGAACCCCCTACCAAATTACCACTCCGTTCCACCACCCACCTACATGATCAACTCTGGATTGCCTGAAACTTTTGTCCTCCAAACCCTTAACCACCAAGCTTCTTACATGGAGATAAGGGATGACAGTGAAGAACCGTAGGTCAAGAAAGAAAGCAATGCTGCGAATGATGAAGTTGTTCCTCCTAGTTTATTTGATCCTGCATTTTTAATATAGACATTGATTTGGTCTACCTGTTCAAATCATTTCTTAAATGATAATAAAGACGTTCATTTCGTTTACTTGCCTGAGTCTCTCCCTCCAACCTGCAACATGAGTATATTTGAGAAAAGCATTCAACCTTGGTACTATGAAATTCAGTGATGTTTAGAACACGGGGAATCTTCGGAAGCAACAACAGTACAATCAGTTTCAGAAATGAATCAGTATCAGCTTGGGGGCGAGGCCCACATTATCAGCATCAGTTTAGGGGCTTAGGCCCACATCAGCATCAGTTTGGGGATGAGGCCCAGGGCCGATGCCCACATCAGTATCAGCTTAGGGCCAAGGCCCACATCAGTTTCAGTTTTGGGGATGAGTCCCCGAGCCGAGGCCCACATTAGTTATAGTTTGGGGATGAGTCCCAGGGCCGAGGCCCACATCAGTATCAGCTTGGGACGAGGCCCACATCTGCATCAGTTTAGGGCCGAGGCCCACATCAATATCAGCCCAAGGCCGAGGCCCACATCAGTATCAATCTGGGGCTGAGGCCCATATCAGTATCAGTTTAGGGCCGAGGCCCACATCAGTATCAGCTTGGGGCGAGACCCACATCAGCATCAGTTTAAGGCCGAGGCCCACATCAATATCAGCTTGGGGGCGAGGCCCACATCAGTATCAGCATTAGTTTAGGGGCTGAGGCCCACATCAGTTTCCGTTTTGGGGGTGAGTCCCAAGGCTGAGGCCCACATCAGTTTCAATTTAGGGACGAGTCCCAAGGGCGAGCCCACATCAGCATCAGTTTGGCCGAGTATGGCACTCCGAAAGTGGAGCATGGTTCGAAAATGGACTACTATCACATCTCGCCGAAAATGGCACTCCGAAAGTGGAACATGGTTCGAAAATGGTCTACTTTCACATCTCGCCGAAATTGGCACTACAAAAATGGAGCACGGTTCGGAAATGGACCAAGGAAGGCCTAACCCATCGGAATAAGATACATATCCATGCATACATGCATACATATCACATACATGCAATGTTTGTTTTGTGTTCGCAGGTTTGTAGCGGCAAAAACCATCTCATCAAATAATGGTCCAAAAATGAGCCACATTCTCGCACAGCACGGTTCGGAAATGGACCGCTACCACAACCGATGCCGAAAATGGCACCCCAAAATGGAGCACACATAGCAGACGCTGAAAATGGCACTCCAAAATGGAGCACCCACAACAGATGCCGAAAATGGCGTTCCAAAATGGAGCACACCCAGCAAAGGCCGAAAATGGTGTTCCAAAGTGGAGCAGACACAGCAAATGCCGAAAATGGCTTTCCAAAATGGAGCACACACAGCAAAGGCCGAAAACGGCGTTCCAAATTGGAACACACACAGCAAATGCCGGAAATGGCATTCCAAAATGGAGCACACACATAACAGATGCCGAAAATGGCACTCCAAAATGGAGCACACACACAAATGATGCCGAAAATGGCGCTCTAAAAATGGAGCACAGTTCGGGAATGAACCAGAGGTCGCAGCACCTCACCACCAAATCAACTCAACTCAACACATGGTAAGTCAAGTGGCAGCTGGCGAGCCAGGTAAGTGAAAATGCATTGCATAACTTTGATAGGATTGTCACTGTTACACATTACACAACTCCCACCAAAGTGGGGGCGACTGTAGGCACTGCATTTTTGCATGTGAGTCCCTATGATGAGTCTCATCTGGAGACACTACCTTTTTAGTTAAGGATATTGCGGGAAACGGTCGTCGGAAGGGAATCAGTATTTCATTAGATTTTTATTTACTTGTTTAGCTCCAAGCTAGCTCGTTGGACCTCTGTTTTAAAGCACCTTTAGCCTAAAAAACCCAGAACCATTTAACCTTGGCCCAAACCCACTCACCAAAACCAACACAACACCTAGCTTACCAAGACAAAGCCCACGCCCACACCCACCTAGGCCCACACGCCCATGGCCTCTAAAATACACCCAATTAAATAAATATTAATTAAATTAAATATTAACTAAATTAAATATTAATTAGGTCATTTACCAAATTAAATAAGACATAAAATATACTTATACCAAATTAAAATATTATAACTTCCTAATCCAAAATATTATATACTAAATTAAAGAAATATTATGCCTAATTAAAATCAATCATAACCAATTAAAAATATTGACTTTCTGATCTAACAAATTAAATGCCTAACCAAGCAAATCAATTATTCAACCTTCCTAATTCAGGAAATTTTGTCCCCCCCTCAATCCATTGATTTCTTTATCCAACACCAAATCAAATCCTCTATTTAATGCCAAAATCCCTTCCTTGTAAGACAAGGAGAAGCCCTAGCCCTTCTCTATATAAACAAAGCCAAACCAAAGCTCTCATGTCTCAAAAAAAAAATCTCACTCATGCATATAAAAAAAAAAAAAAATCCGAACCCTCCACTCTCAACGCATCCACTCACGTTTGCCACACACATTAAGCCTTTCAATAGCTACATTAATAGAACCCTATCAGCCCTCACTAGCCCTCACGTAGCAGCCATGCAAACTGCCACATAAACCCACTCACGTAAACCTTAATACATTCTCTCACTCTATACAAAGAAACAGCCACGCACATGGTCCTTCTTCCCCTAAACACACTCGCCCAACCGAACAACAAATAACTAAATAACCCTTCACTCACAGTCCACAAAACGCACACAAACACTCCACGCAGATCACTCACGCAGTCGAAAAAAACAAACCCTTCAAAACCCACTCGGCAGAGGCACACACTGCCAACGTACCCAAGCTTTTTACGCACAAATACTGACCTCAAAACACCCTCTATTGCACGTCTAAACTGTCCTAAAAAAAACCCTGACCTGCACGCAAATCACCCTCAAAACACCCCTGACCTGCACGAAATTCTTCCACAAAACAACACTCAAATTGCCGTGAAAACTGTCCAGTTCTGCACCCAAACATCACCAAAAATCTGCACTGGAATAGTCCAGATTTTACCTCAAAACCGCCTAAAAAACAGCAGCCCCAAACAGTCCCCAAAATTCCCCAAAACAGTAGCCTAAATTACCAAACACAGTGAGCAGAAAATACAGAGGAAACAGTAGCAAAACGGAGGCCAAACATCAAGCAAAACAGCAAAACAGTGAGCTAAGACGCTAAACCAGTGAACCGGAGAAGTTGAGGAGCTTTACCCTTCCGATCTCCGTGAAACGCAAGTCCGAAAGTCGGCAAGAAAGGTTAGACCTTAGGGTATTTTCCACATTCGTTTTCTGTTTTATTTTAATTATTTATTGAGTATTGTTCGCATGATTATTATGTTAAAATGCATGTTGTGGCCCTTGAGTAGATAAATATGCATGTATTACGAAATATTGTATGTTGTGGCCTTGGAATAAAATGAAAGATGTGTCAACTCTCGCGGTATATCGGATGGAACCCGGACATAAATTTCATAGCCGCCGATTCCGAATGGACGGTAGTATGATCTGTACTCGGGATATAACTCCACGTACCGCTTGAGTAAACGACACATTCTTTTTTTTATGTTGCTTTGATTTACTTGTTATTTGTCATTTAAATTCCGCACGTTATTTGTTTATGCATGATGTGATCGAGCGCATGGGCTTAGTAAGTTGAATCAAAGGTCCCCTATTTTGAGGAGTTAAAATCCTTTATCACGATGCTTTACCACGCCGATTGATGTATATTCGGTTGAATGTAAGATGTGTTCAATCGGGTATACGAAGCCGATATTATAGTCTTTATTTTTATATGCATTGTGTTAATTGCGCATAGGCTTAGTAAGTGCGATGAAGGTCCTCTAACTGAAGAGGTAAAATCCTTTACCACGATGCTTCGCCGCTCCGATATCTTTGTATTCACTTTTGTTATATATATATGCGTTGTGTTAATTGCGCATGGGCTTAGAAAGTGAGATGAAAGGTCCTCTAATTGAAGAGGTTAAAATCCTTTACCACGATGCTTCACCGCGCCAGATATCTTTGTATTTACTTTCGTTTCATATATATGCATTGCATTAATTGCGCATAGGCTTAGTAAGTGCGATGAAAGGTCCTCTAATTGAAGAGGTTAAAATCCTTTGCCACGATGCTTTGCCGCGCCGAATAAGGTGTATTTGATTGAGTGTGAGATGTGTTCAATCGGATACGCGAAGCCCGATATCATTTTCTTTACTTTATATATACATTGTATTATGTGCGCATGAGCTTAATAAGTGGGATTAAAGGTCCTCTATATCGAGGGGTTAAAAGCCTTTACCACGATGTTTTGCCGCGCTTCTTGCCATGGCATTTATCTTTTAGCACATCATTTCTCTGTTCACGCATGTATTATGAAATCCCATATAGTCATCCTTATCTTTGTACGCATCGTAATGAAAAGCACACTTATTCCATTGGTTGCATCATTTACCTTAGTCTTGGCTTAACGTATTACAATCCATATATCCATGTTAATATAGCATTTGAGTATTATTTCTTGTGGTATATCAGATGGAAACCCAGACATAAATTCCGTAGCCGATTCCGAATGGACGGTAGGGCGGCCTGTACTTGGGATACAATTCCACGTACCACTTGGAAAAGTGCTCACATGTGTGTTTGTGTCCATATTAGTTATATTCTTTTCCACCACGTCATAACATGCTTACTTTAATGCCTAATTGCATCCTTAATTCTCTTTTTGCATTATGTACTTAGTTGACTCTTTTATTTACGCATGGACATGTAATGGCTATTTGTTTATGCTTCCGCACGTATAAGTATGATATGTCTATGAAATCACATGTTCGCCATTTTTTGATTCGCTTTTATGTGTGCTAGCGTGGTTAGTGTATGCTTGTGTTTCCATGAATACAATATGCCAATGAAGTTGTATGTTCGTTGCTACTTTGACGTACTTTCAAGCATGCAATCTTAGATGTAAGATATATGCAAATTTAGGTGTAAGTTTTATTTTTGCGCATATAAACTTAGAAGCATGATACTCTTGGAAATAAGTGTTACTTAGCTTGATTAAATTATTACACAAATCCTTTCATTACAAGTGACATAAGTAAGGGACCATTCTGAACCCAACGGTTTGAGGTCTTCCCTTACGAGGGGTGAGTGTGGCCTTAAATCTCATTTTCCCGGTTCACACCGGGTGGCGACTCTATTATTCTCCGGTTTAGTCTCCCGTGGCTACTCCGTACTCTCGACTTGGCCGCGAGCCTAGAACAGCATGCGTCGTCCAGTTTCTGTGTCCCAAAGTCTGGCGACTCCACTGGGGATAGAGAATCGGCCCCGAAATATTGTCTTGTAATGTTTGGATTTATGTTCTAATTGACCGTGTCTATAGTGGATAAAATGGGGGTTTAATCAAAGGCATTTTGAGGCTAGGTAATGGTTTGGTGTCTTCCTTCATTCACTACCTTTCTAGAAGGAAAAGCTGTGAAGGCACCTATATAGCCATCTACCCGTAGCCTATTGTGATGGACTAATTGGAGGACTCGTTGTTTATTCCTGTCACCAAGCGATAAGAGCGTAAGAGGCTAGGGTACTTAAGAGAGCCTCGCTCCACCCTCCCTCTGGGGAATCTATAACGGGAAATCCATTTGACAGTCAGTCACACACCATAGCTCATTGGCACGTACCTTAGTGTATAAAAAAGGGTGCGCTCACTTGGTCGCTCAAACCCTTGATTGGGGAGACCTAGTTGTGGGCCATCCTTCGCCGGTGAGAGCCTTTGTCTACACTCTTGCGAACCCACCCATAGACCGGGGTTGTATGGTTAAAGTAAAAATTATTTCCTTGAATATGTGCTTGTGGACCATCCTCTTTTGGATGCAGTTGGACTATTGTCAGAAATGCGAACTTGCTGGGCCATTTAAACTGGGGCGAGTTCGTACCTTATGACCATTAGGCCCAAAGCTTCTGAAATGTTGATGGGCCATTCTGTAGAAATCATTGTTTTATGTTTGCATTATCTTTCTTTTATGCTTGTGTTTGGGAACATCGTCGTTTGGATCCATTTGGACCATTTTGTCATTGGATATGGGCTTGTTGGGCCATTTAAACTGGGACAAGAACGTATTTTATGACGATTGGGCCAAAGGTTCTAAGTGATTGATGGGCCACTTTGTGCTTGTGTTCGGAACATTACCATTTGGAATTAGTTGGGCTCCTTGCCATGAGATGTGAAAGTTGTTGGGCCATTTAAACTGGGACGAGTTCACTCCTATGACAGTTAGCCCAAAAGCTTCTAAAATGATAACGGGCCGATTGTCGGAAAATTTTAGTTGATTTAGTATGTTATATATTTTACATGCATCTCATGCACCTCATACATACATATCATGTTTGTTAACACCTTCTATGTCTCAAAAAGACATCATAGATACCGTTTGGGTTAGAGAAGGGACAAGACTCACTAAAAGAACAGTAATAGGCATGAGTGAATCCGGTAATGAGGTATCCCGTATGGATCAGTTAGAGAACGGTTTCGCCAAGATTACCGGACAGTTGCAAGCCTTGACTACCGCCATGGCAAATATGGTTGTACCTCGTGCTGGGGGAAATTCTGAGAATGTGAGGCGCGAGGAGCCTCTGAATGGGTTGTGGGATGATATCCCCACTTTTGATGATGACATGGCAGAGTATGCACCATGCAGAGTGATTGGGTCTCAGGCAGAATTTCAGAAGCCCCGGGATCAGGTTGAAACAGTTACCCGCAAAATGAGGGGTAAACATGAAGAGTTGTTAGATTATGAGGCAATGACCGTCCGAGAACAGCTGCCAACTTAGTTTAAAATGCCCGACATGGCCAATTTTAATGGGAATGGTGACCCGAGAGTCCATCTGCAGCAATATGTTTCAGTCATGAGTTCAGTGGGCCTATCACAACGCCAGGTCCAAAAGATGTTTGGGGTGTCACTCGAGGGGGCACCTGTGGTTTGGTATCATAGCCTTGAGAAGAAGGTTAAGGAAGATTTGAGAGAACTAGCTGATGCTTTTCTGAAGCAATATGTTACAGACTTAGAGATTGACTTGTCACTCCGTGATTGGAGAACACTAAATAGAAGCCAGAGGAAAGTTTCAAAGAGTATGTGGATCGCTGGAGAGCCAGCTTTTGAAAATGCAGCAGACTCGGCCTTCAGAGATAGACCAAATTAAGATGATTATCAAGGGCACCAAGCCCTCTATTTATGGTAAGCTGAGGAGGATGACCTCCATGATTACTGATTTCCGACAGTTGAGATAGACTGTTATGGATATTGAAGAAGAGGAGGCAGAAAACAGAAAGTTTTATGGCCAGAATAGAAGAACTTTTAGGGGGCATTCTGAGAGTAAACCCGCTACTGCCGAGGTTGCTGCCATCAAGAACCTGCATTTCTCTAACTTGGGGAAGCCGTTATCTAAGGTGTTTGAGAAGTTGAAGGGACAATGACTCCTAAAACCCTTAGAGCCTAAACCACTTCCAGATCCTATACCACCCAACCTTGACCTAAGCTTGTATTGTCACTTCCATCAGAGGAGAGGCCATGAAACTGACAACTGCACCCACCTTAGGCATGAAATCCAAAACCTCATCGATGCTCACAAAATACCCGACTCAGAGAAAGAACAACCCAACACATATTGGAACCCCCTACCAAATTACCACTCCGTTCCACCACCCACCTACATGATCAACTCTGGATTGCCCGAAACTTTTGTCCTCCAAACCCTTAACCACCAAGCTTCTTACATGGAGATAGGGGATGACAGTGAAGAACCGTAGGTCAAGAAAGAAGGCAATGCTGCGAATGATGAAGTTGTTCCTCCTAGTTTATTTGATCCTGCATTTTTAATATAGACATTGATTTGGTCTACCTGTTCGAACCATTTCTTAAATGATAATAAAGACGTTCATTTCGTTTACTTGCCTGAGTCTCTCCCTCCATCCTGCAACATGAGTATATTTGAGAAAAGCATTCAACCTTGGTACTATGAAATTCAGTGATGTTTAGAACACGGGGAATCTTCGGAAGCAACAACAGTACAATTAGTTTCAGAAATGAATCAGTATCAGCTTGGGGGCGAGGCCCATATTATCAGCATCAGTTTAGGGGCTTAGGCCCACATCAGCATCAGTTTGGGGATGAGGACCAGGGCCGATGCCCACATCAGTATCAGCTTAGGGCCAAGGCCCACATCAGTTTCAGTTTTGGGGATGAGTCCCCGAGCCGAGGCCCACATCAGTTATAGTTTGGGGATGAGTCCCAGGGCCGAGGCCCACATCAGTATCAGCTTGGGGCGATGCCCACATCAGCATCAGTTTAGGGCCGAGGCCCACATCAATATCAGCCCAGGGCCGAGGCCCACATCAGTATCAATTCTGGGGCTGAGGCCCATATCAGCATCAGTTTAGGGCCGAGGCCCACATCAGCATCAGTTTAAGGCCGAGGCCCACATCAATATCAGCTTGGGGGCAAGGCCCACATCAGTATCAGCATTAGTTTAGGGGCTGAGGCCCACATCAGTTTCAGTTTTGGGGATGAGTCCCAGGGCTGAGGCCCACATCAGTTTCAATTTAGGGATGAGTCCCAAGGGCGAGCCCACATCAGCATCAGTTTGGCCCAGTATGGCACTCCGAAAGTGGAGCATGGTTCGAAAATGGACTACTATCACATCTCGCCGAAAATGGCACTCCGAAAGTGGAACATGGTTCGAAAATGGTCTACTTTCACATCTCGCCGAAAGTGGCACTCCAAAAATGGAGCACGGTTCGGAAATGGACCAAGGAAGGCCTAACCTATCGGAATATGATACATATCCATGCATACATGCATACATATCACATACATGCAATGTTTGTTTTGTGTTCGCAGGATTGTAGCGGCAAAGACCATCTCATCAAATAATGGTCCAAAAATGAGCCACATTCTCGCACAGCAAGGTTCGGAAATGGACCGCTACCACAACCGATGCCGAAAATGGTACCCCAAAATGGAGCACACATAGCAGACGCTGAAAATGGCACTCCAAAATGGAGCACCCACAACAGATGCCGAAAATGGCGTTCCAAAATGGAGCACACCCAGCAAAGGCCGAAAATTGCGTTCCAAAGTAGAGCAGACACAGCAAATGCCGAAAATGGCTTTCCAAAATGGAGCACACACAGCAAATGCCGAAAATGGCGTTCCAAAATGGAACACACACAGCAAATGCCGGAAATGGCGTTCCAAAATGGAGCACACACACAACAGATGCCGAAAATGGCGCTCCAAAATGGAGCACACACACAAATGATGCCGAAAATGGCGCTCTACAAATGGAGTACTGTTCGGGAATGAACCAGAGGTCGCAGCACCTCACCACCAAATCAACTCAACTCAACACATGGTAAGTCAAGTGGCAGCTGGCGAGCCAGGTAAGTGAAAATGCATTGCATAACTTTGATAGGATTGTCACTGTTACACATTACACAACTCCCATCAAAGTGGGGGCGACTGTAGGCACTGCATTTTTGCATGTGAGTCCCTATGATGAGTCTCATCTGGAGACACTACCTTTTTAGTTAAGGATATTGCGGGAAACGGTCGTCGGAAGGGAATCAGTGTTTCATTAGATTTTTATTTACTTGTTTAGCTCCAAGCTAGCTCGTTGGACCTCTGTTTTAAAGCACCTTTAGCCTAAAAAACCCAGAACCATTTAACCTTGGCCCAAACCCACTCACCAAAACCAACACAACACCTAGCTTACCAAGACAAAGCCCACGCCCACACCCACCTAGGCCCACACGCCCATGGCCTCTAAAATACACCCAAATTAAATTAAATATTAATTAAATTAAATATTAACTAAATTAAATATTAATTAGGTCATTTACCAAATTAAATAAGACATAAAATATACTTATACCAAATTAAAATATTATAACTTCCTAATCCAAAATATTATATACTAAATTAAAGAAATATTATGCCTAATTAAAATCAATCATAACCAATTAAAAATATTGACTTTCTGATCTAACAAATTAAATGCCTAACCAAGCAAATCAATTATTCAACCTTCCTAATTCAGGAAATTTTGTCCCCCCCTCAATCCATTGATTTCTTTATCCAACACAAATCAAATCCTCTCTTTAATGCCAAAATCCCTTCCTTGTAAGACAAGGAGAAGCCCTAGCCATTCTCTATATAAACAAAGCCAAACCAAAGCTCTCATGTCTCAAAAAAAAATCTCACTCATGCATATACAAAAAAAAAAAAAATCCTAACCCTCCACTCTCAGCGCATCCACTCACGTTTGCCACACACATTAAGCCTTTCAACAGCTAAATTAATAGAACCCTATCAGCCCTCACTAGCCCTCACGTAGCAGCCATGCAAACTGCCACATAAACCCACTCACGTAAACCTTAATACATTCTCTCACTCTCTACAAAGAAACAGCCACGCACATGGTCCTTCTTCCCCTAAACACACTCACCCAACCGAACAACAAATAAGTAAATAACCCTTCACTCGCAGTCCACAAAACGCACACAAACACTCCACGCAGATCACTCACGCAGTCGAAAAAAACAAACCCTTCAAAACCCACTCGGCAGAGGCACACACTGCCAATGTTCCCAAGCTTTTTACGCACAAATACTGCCCTCAAAACACCCTCTATTGCACGTCTAAACTGTCATAAAAAAAACCCTGACCTGCACGCAAATCACCCTCAAAACACCCCTGACCTACACGAAATTCTTCCACAAAACAACACTCAAATTGCCGTGAAAACTGTCCAGTTCTGCACCCAAACATCACCAAAAATCTGCACTGGAACAGTCCAGATTTTACCTCAAAACCGCCTAAAAAACAGCAGCCCCAAACAGTCCCCGAAATTCCCCAAAACAGTAGCCTAAATTACCAAACACATTGAGCAGAAAATACAGAGGAAACAGTAGCAAAACGGAGGCCAAACATCAAGCAAAACAGCAAAACAGTGAGCTAAGACGCTAAACCAGTGAACCGGAGAAGTTGAGGAGCTTTACCCTTCCGATCTCCGTGAAACGCAAGTCCGAAAGTCGGCAAGAAAGGTTAGACCTTAGGGTATTTTCCACATTCATTTTCTGTTTTATTTTAATTATTTATTGAGTATTGTTCGCATGATTATTATGTTAAAATGCATGTTGTGGCCCTTGAGTAGATAAATATGCATGTATTACGAAATATTGTATGTTGTGGCCTTGGAATAAAATGAAAGATGTGTCAACTCTCGCGGTATATCGGATGGAAACTCGGACATAAATTTCATAGCCGATTCCGAATGGACGGTAGTATGATTTGTACTCGGGATATAACTCCACGTACCGCTTGAGTAAACGACACATTCTTTTGTTTTATGTTGCTTTGATTTACTTGTTATTTGTCATTTAAATTCCGCACGTTATTTGTTTATGCATGATGTGATCGAGGCATGGGCTTAGTAAGTTGAATCAAAGGTCCCCTATTTTGAGGAGTTAAAATCCTTTATCACGATGCTTTACCACGCCGATTGATGTATATTCGGTTGAATGTAAGATGTGTTCAATCGGGTATACGAAGCCGATATTATAGTCTTTATTTTTATATGCATTGTGTTAATTGCGCATGGGCTTAGTAAGTGCGATGAAAGGTCCTCTAACTGAAGAGGTTAAAATCCATTACCACGATGCTTCGCCGCTCCAGATATCTTTGTATTCACTTTTGTTATATATATATGCGTTGTGTTAATTGCGCATGGGCTTAGAAAGTGAGATGAAAGGTCCTCTAATTGAAGAGGTTAAAATCCTTTACCACGATGCTTCGCCGCTCCAGATATCTTTGTATTTACTTTCGTTTCATATATATGCATTGCATTAATTGCGCATAGGCTTAGTAAGTGCGATGAAAGGTCCTCTAATTGAAGAGGTTAAAATCCTTTGCCACGATGCTTTGCCGCGCCGAATAAGGTGTATTTGATTGAGTGTGAGATGTGTTCAATCGGATACGCGAAGCCCGATATCATTTTCTTTACTTTATATATGCATTGTATTATGTGCGCATGAGCTTAATAAGTGGGATTAAAGGTCCTCTATATCTGACCGGCGTAAACACACACGTATAACGCAAGCGCGCGTATCGTTCAAGTAGTATAAAAATATCGATCACACGAGGACTTAATTCCTACTGTTGTTATTAATTATTAAATCTATTTATTTACAAATATCTAATTAAATAGAGAAGAGAATGATTGTTTGATTGATTGAATGTGGTTTTGCACAATAAATAAATAAATAAAAAGACAAAAGAAAATACTAAGGAAAATAACAAAAGACACAAAGATCTAGGGTTGTAATTTCTTTTAATATCATTTTAAAGATGAAGTGGTTATCTTACAGTTGGGTAATATATTGATTTATTAACCTGGAACACTAAATTATGTAAAAGCCTCTTCCGATGGTCAACTACAAATATCCAGTATAACTCAATTGAACCATATGTCTATGTCGACCAAATTACCTGGATTCATTAAGATTAAGTTCCAATTATGGCTACCTCCGCCCGACAAGTATATTCCTATCCTATAAGGAAATCTATTAAAGGGTTATCTATCCTCAAGGAAGATCGTGGGCTATTGAGTCTAAGGCTGAAACCTAAAATCCCTATGTCTAGTTCATTTTAGATTTACCAGATCAATTTTATTAATGGCCAATTAACGAAAAAGCATTAAGATTAAGACTCAATAAATAAATCTTTATATTACCCAAACTATAATTTAACCCCTTATAAACAGGTGATATTAAAAGTCATCACAACCCTAGATAAATAATTTAGTTACAACACATAACTAGGGCTAGTAAAAACTTGAAAATAAAAGACATAAAGTAAAAATGCGGTAAAGTAAATACTGAAAAGTAAATTACAATAAAATAAAATGCTAAGGTAAAAGGAATTACTTTTACTACTACTAATTTAGATATCTCCCATAATATAATATATAAACTTGTGATAACATTACCAACCAGCCATATAGGCGGTAACCTGATTAAGTCAAATTAAGTCCAAGGCGGTAAAAAGATTTGTCCATGAACCTGCCATATAGGCGGTAAGAAAGTTTAATTACCAACCGACCAATCTGGCGGTATCCTTGATTAGTCAGGTTAAAACCAGATTAAAATGAATTACCAACCGACCAATATAGCGGTATCATTTTTAAGTCAATATTTTAAATAGTGAATATATTATATTTAAGGGAGATTAATCTAAATAGCAATAGTAAAAGAATTACCTTTCACCCTAGCTGGGGAAGTTACCTCCTCATTACTGAAAAGTAAAAACTGAAAAATTAAAGAAAGAAAAGTACTGTGTGCGTAAAAGTAAATTGCGGAAAGTAAAAACTGAAAAGTAAAAAAAGAAAGTGCGAAACTAAAATTAATTACTGAAAACTAAAAATAACAAACTAGATACAATCTTCTTATTTATTCATTAAGAATTTCAAAGAAGAAAGTATAATTTTACAAATGAAATGGCTTGGTATTTATAGGCAAAATTTTGCCACCATCAAATCATCAATCAATTTCTCCACCAAATCCATTATTAATTTCTCCACTAATTACTTACTCCACCAAATCCATAATTGCTCCACTAATTTCTTATCTTGTTTGGTGGTGATTTGATAATTTTTATTAATTATTTATTAATTAATATTTTTTCTTGAAAATGATTGATAATGACTTTTAATAATTACACTCCACACACTTCTGGATGGTTCATCAATGTCGGTCATGAAATCTTCAGAATTAAAATATTTTCTCTTCGAAAGTTGTGGATCTTTTAGTCTTCTTTAATATGGCACTTGAATCAGCTCAATCCGATATCTGAGTAAAAAGTTATGCCCAAAATACGACAGATGCGCAAAACTGGAATTTCCAAAACTGCACTTCGTCAAAACGCCCTTTCAAGTTTCCAATCTCCAAAATTAATATATCAAGTCCAATAATTGCCCTTATTTGACCCATATTTCATCCTAAATGATTTCATTGAGACCCGATATTATTTTATCTGCAAAATAAACTAAAACACATCAAAACATTCATCAACCCGAGAACTAAACAAAATATTAAGTTAAAGAGGCGGTAAATATTGATATATTTTCCGCTCATCACACCCCCAAACCTAACATTTTGCTAGTCCTCGAGCAAAACATAAAATTAAAATTAAACTAAGCCCACTTTCGTAGGGATCACGGTTGCATTTAGCATATGCAACAAGCCTTTAACCCCTAGGTGTCCCTAGTGGACGAGTTGTAGTCTCGTGAGGGTTTTACAGCAACGATACCCACAAACGTTTTACAAAAGTAAAAAGTTAGTTAAAACTAATGCACACAAAAGCAAAAAGATAAGCGAAAAGAGAATAAAGATGTTAGTGACTAATCAGGTGAAACTTCTACTCCAAGTTACTAGTTGTTTTGTTTATTCTAAATTACAGAATAAGTAAATTCTCCGATTGTTTTTACCATTCTCCATATACACAGCCAACAAAATATTAATCAACTCATTTTTGCCCACAACAGTCATAAGTGCAGTTGAAAGAGAGTAATATTTTTGTCCTAAAGTTCTATCAGATTTCACACACCTTTTTGGAGCAATGGAATAATTTTTTCTCATTTTTCTGATTTTTTTCTTTGATTTTTTTCTCTATTTTTTTATTTATATACAATATTTTTCCGTCTATGTAGCGAGTGTTGGGTCGGTGACTCCCAAACCAGTTGGTTTTAGGGCACCAGGTGTTAAGACACCCATACGAACTTAATTACTCAGACTTCAGATATATATATTTTTTTGCAGTATCTTTGATCCATGTAACGAGCTTTGGGCCAGTGACTCCCAAACCAGTTGGCTTTAGGGCACTAGGTGTTAAGACACCCTTACAGACTTAATAACTCGGATCTCAGACGTTTTTTTTTTTTTTTTTTTTTTACTCCATTGCTTTTTGAGATGCTTCCTCCAATTAAACTAGAGCACTGAATATTACAAACTTTTCAATTTTAGCTCATGTCCGTATGTTACTATATATGTTGATAATATCTGTCAACTGAGCATATAAAGATTCATTTTAGTCATTTTATGGAGAATTCACAAATTAAATAATTTAAAATGAAATAAACAAAAATTAACTTGTTTCAAAATAGGTTGAGATACGTCTCAGGAGTGGAAACTCCTTACTCGGCTATCTCTTACCAATTTCACCTTTTTAGTCAAATTAAAAAAAAAAAAAAACACAAATATTTTTGTAATTTCTTGAAAATTTTTCAATTTTTTTGTATTTTTTTCGAAAAATTTTGGACTAAAAATAAAAATAACACACAAACTAAAACAAGGTACTAATCAACTAATTTCCTCCCCCAAACCTAAATGAGACATTGTCCCCAATGTCTTAACAGTAAAAGGAGAGTTAAGAAGGTCGTACTTGGTTAGTTGAAAATCTACAGGAAATTAAAGTTTAAGATCCAGATTAATCCGACGCCTCTTACCACGATCGTCCTCGAACCAATTTATCTTTGAAAGGATAGGGTCAACTTGTGGTTCATAGGCTATGATTTGGTCTATTAGATCCGGAGCAGTTCTGGCAGTAAAGGAGTTCTTTCATAGGTTTTGACACGAACCCATTTCTCCGAGCATCATCAAGAAACACACAAAGAAAATCATAAAATCCATCAATATTGAGCATCCAAGCGGTTTCTGGTGTATGTTCAGGTTCGCCCAAGATAGTACATAAAAATTTCCTCCAATGTGCCCAAGCCACCTGGCAAAGCGATAAAAGCATCAGCACGGTTAATCATTTCTACCAGTCGTTCAGACATACCTGGCACGATCAGTTCCTCTCCGTTTGATGATCCAATAAGATTTGCCTCTTCCAAGGGTTTTGGAATGATTCCCAAAACATTACTTACTGCCTCCTTCCTGTACAGCCTTTGAAACGATCCCCATAAGTCCAAGATTTCCTCCGCCATATATTAAGTGCATATTCCTTGCAGCTAAGACTCGACCCAATTCCTGTGCTGCTTCTATGTATTGTGGCTTAGTACCAACACTACTACCGCAAAACACACACAGATGTTTTCAACTCGTCTTCTTGAAGTGGCTTCCATTTTTATGTATTTCTTTCTCAACTCTCGGATGCCTTCAAAAGTGCAATGACGGGCTGAATTTATAGTACCAAAAAGGTGAGTAAAAATAGCACAAGTATCTTCCAGAGGACGATTAGTAACGAATTAATATCGTGATAGTCAAAAAAGTCTGGATCCTGCCAATCGGACTCGTGCTTCAATTACCCAACGAATATCATTAGGAACACCGTGAATTGTCAGTAACCTCATCCGTTCCAAGCGAGCTTTGTAAACTTTCATCAGACTTTTTGAGGGAGAGAAGGAAATTGCTTGCAAAGATTTGCGAGAGCATCTTCCGTTTTGAAATGACTAATCCTGCAAAATTAAACACACAAAAATAAAACACACCAAATCACAATATATACAAAAATTGCATGGGTTGCCTCCCTGCTAGCGCTAAGTTTAAAGTCGTCAGCCAGACTTGACTTCTCGAACGTTAAGCTGGATCTGAAAGTGTAACACTTTTCTTTTTGTCGCTCAAATGATTCTCCCCAGTAGTGCTTGACACGCTTGTTTTTAACCTTGAAAGTTTTTGTTAGCGTCAGGATCATGTATCTCAACGGCTCTATTTGGTAAAATTTGGTGATCACAAATGGACCTGACCACCGTGATTTTGGCTTCCATGGGAAGAATTTCACCCTTGATTTGTTTAACAGTACCTTCTGCTGCCCTGGTTCCAGTTGTATGCGCACTAACTTCTCATCATGTCTCTTTTCTTGCCATTTTCTTTGTATAATTTGGCATCCTCAAAAGGCTGATTATGAAATTCCTCCAATTCATTGAGTTGGTGGAACTTTTTTCTCTTCTGTTGCTTGTAGTGCAAGAATTGGCTCTTCAGTACAAAAGACGCTTTATCTTTAGGCTCCACAGGCAATTGACATGTTTTAAGTTTGTCAGTAAACTTTGTCTTTCATCAGAGTTCTGAATGGTACTGTGTATCACATCGAGTCTGAAACATTCCTCATTCTTTTCATCATCTGGGAAATTCATGGCCTTGAAAACATTGAATGTTACTTCTTGGTCCTGTACCCTCATGGTTAATTCTTCTTTTTGTACATCAATAATGGTTCGACCTGTAGCCAAGATGGTCTCCCAAGGATGATTGGCATGTCTGCGTCTTCCTCCATATCAAGGACAATAAAATCTGCTGGGAAAATGAATTTGTCAACCTTGACCAGCACATCCTCAACTACGCCTCTCGGAAATACGAGCGTTCTATCAGCAAGTTGCAGTGAGACTGAAGTTGGCATTGTTTCTCCAATCTGTAATTTCCTGAAAATAGAGAAAAGGCATCAAGTAACACTAACACTCGCACCTAAATCACACAAAGCCTTACCAAAGTTATGTTCTCCTATGACGCAAGGAACAATGAAACTGCCAGGATCTTTCAACTTTGGGGGAAGTTTCCTCTGAATGATGGCACTGCATTCTTCTGTTAATGCTACTGTCTCGTAATCTCCCAATCTCCATTTTTGTGAAAGAATATCTTTCATGAATTTGGCATAGGTGGGCATTTGTTCCAATGCTTCTGCAAATGGAATGTTGATATGCAACTTTTTGAAGATCTCCAGGAACCGAGAAAACTGCTTGTCCAATTTGTTCTTCTGAAGACGTTGAGGAAAAAGTGGAGGTGGAGTGATCTGTTCTTTTTCCTTTGCTTCTTTTTCCTCCATATGTTGCTTTGTTTCTTTTGGAACTTCCTCAGCAGCTGTTTTGACTCCAACATCTTTGTTAATTTCAGTACCGCTTTTTAACATGATGGCATGACATTGCTCATTCCCCATGTTTCTTGGATTTGGCTCTGTGTTGCTAGGAAGGGTACCTGGCGGTCTGTAACTCTGAGCATTTGCCAGTTGTCCAATTTGATTCTCCAGTGCTTTGATAGAGGCTGAATGGCTTTGAAATATAGTATCATATCTTGCTGCTTGAGAGTCGTGTTTTGCTTCCATCTTTTTCAAGTAGGTCAACACTTCTGTTATTCCTGATTCATTTGCCTGCTCCTGGCTTGTTTTTTTTGTTTGCTGGAATTCAGGTGGATAATTCTGCTGTTGGCCTGAATTGTTGCTCCATGATAAATTAGGATGATTCCTCCACCCTGGGTTGTAGGTGTTGGAATATGAATTGTCCCCTTGTCTGTTGAAATTGTTGACATAATTCATTGTTTCTTCATGTTGTTTTGACTCTGGTATTCCTCCATATGGTGAACTTGTGGATCCAGTGATGTTCACAACTTGCGTGCTAAGTGTTTCTAGACATTTGCATATCTGATCCATCCTGGTATTCAATGCTGTGTTTGCTCCAACTTCATAAATTCCTGCAATTCTTTGGATCATGCTCCTTTCTGTTGGCCACAAGGAATTGTTGTTGGCCATTTCTTCGATTAGGTCACAGGCTTGATCTTCTCCTTTTGCCATCAAGGCTCCTCCAGCAGCAGCATCGATTGTGGTTCTCATTATTCCAGAAAGTCCATTGTAGAAGGTCTGAACTTGTAGCCACTTTGGAATCTCATGGTGAGGACATTTTCGGAGTAAATCTTTGTACCTTTCCCAAGCTTCGCAGAGGGATTCTGAATCTTGTTGTACAAATGATGTGATGTCATTCCTCAATTTTCCGGTTCTGGCTGGTGGAAAGTACTTTGCAATAAATTTGGTGGCTAAAGTGTTCCAAGTTGTGATAGAACCTGCTGGTAGTGAATGTAGCCAAGCTTTAGCTCTGTCCTTCAGGGAATATGGAAAAACTCGCAGTCTCATTGCTTCTTCTGATGCTCTGTTGTAGTTAAAAGTGCCGCAAACTTCCAGGAAGTTGCTGATGTGGGAATTAGGATCTTCAGTTGCATTACCCACGAACTGAACTGACTGCTGAATCATCTGAGTGCATGTTTTGATGTCACACGCATTTGCTGGTAAGAGAGGAAGTACAATACAGGAAATGAGTCTGTCAACCACCGGAATGGTTCTGTCTCGAATGGGAATTGGTGGTGCAACGTTCAAAGGTTCAGGTTCATGTTGACTAAAGCTTCTTGGCCTTCTCGCCTTCCCTTCTCAACTGTCTGATGGTTCTTTCAATTTATGGGTCAAGCGGTCGGAGTTCAAAGCTTCTGGTTCGTCTCATGAAGTTTTGAGAAACCTGAAACACAAGAAAACAAAAACAATAAGTAAAAAGAAATTAGATACAAGTAACGCATCTAACCCCTAAACTAATAGTAAAAGATAATAAGTCCCCGGCAACGGCGCCAAAAACTTGACCGGCGTAAACACACACGTATAACGCAAGCGGACGTATCGTTCAAGTAGTATAAAAATATCGATCCCACGAGGACTTAATTCCTACTGTTGTTATAATTATTAAATCTATTTATTTACAAATATCTAATTAAATAGAGAAGAGAATGATTGTTGATTGATTGAATGTGGTTTTGCACAATAAATAAATAATAAAAAGACAAAAGAAAATACTAAGGAAAATAACAAAAGACACAAAGATCTAGGGTTGTAATTTCTTTTAATATCATTTTAAAGATGAAGTGGTTATCTTACAGTTGGGTAATATATTGATTTATTAACCTGGAACACTAAATTATGTAAAAGCCTCTTCCGATGGTCAACTACAAATATCCAGTATAACTCAATTGAACCATATGTCTATGTCGACCAAATTACCTGGATTCATTAAGATTAAGTTCCAATTATGGCTACCTCCGCCCGACAGGTATATTCCTATCCTGTAAGGAAATCTATTAAAGGGTTATCTATCCTCAAGGAAGATCGTGGGCTATTGAGTCTAAGGCTGAAACCTAAAATCCCTATGTCTAGTTCATTTTAGATTTACCAGATCAATTTTATTAATGGCCAATTAATGAAAAAGCATTAAGATTAAGACTCAATAAATAAATCTTTTAATTACCCAAACTATAATTTAACCCCTTATAAACCGGTGATATTAAAAGTCATCAACCCTAGATAAATAATTTAGTTACAACACATAACTAGGGCTAGTAAAAACTTGAAAATAAAAGACATAAAGTAAAAATGCGGTAAAGTAAATACTGAAAAGTAAATTACAATAAAATAAAATGCTAAGGTAAAAGGAATTACTTTTACTACTACTAATTTAGATATCTCCCATAATATAATATATAAACTTGTGATAACATTACCAACCAGCCATATAGGCGGTAACCTGATTAAGTCAAATTAAGTCCAACCGGCCATTAAGGCGGTAAAAAGATTTGTCCATGAACCTGCCATATAGGCGGTAAGAAAGTTTAATTACCAACCGACCAATCTGGCGGTATCCTTGATTAGTCAGGTTAAAACCAGATTAAAATGAATTACCAACCGACCAATATAGCGGTATCATTTTTAAGTCAATATTTTAAATAGTGAATATATTATATTTAAGGGAGATTAATCTAAATAGCAATAGTAAAAGAATTACCTTTCACCCTAGCTGGGGAAGTTACCTCCTCATTACTGAAAAGTAAAAACTGAAAAATAAAGAAAGAAAAGTACTGTGCGTAAAAGTAAATTGCGGAAAGTAAAAACTGAAAAGGAAGAAAAGAAAGTGCGAAACTGAAAATTAATTACTGAAAACTAAAAATAAACAAACTAGATACAATCTTCTTATTTATTCATTAAGAATTTCAAAGAAGAAAGTATGAATTTTACAAATGAAATGGCTTGGTATTTATAGGCAAAATTTTGCCACCATCAAATCATCAATCAATTTCTCCACCAAATCCATTATTAATTTCTCCACTAATTACTCCACCAAATCCATAATTGCTCCACTAATTTCTTATCTTGTTTGGTGGTGATTTGATAATTTTTATTAATTATTTATTAATTAATATTTTGCTTTGAAAAAGATTGATAATGACTTTTAATAATTACACTCCACACACTTCTGGATGGTTCATCTATGTCGGTCATGAAATCTTCAGAATTAGAAAATATTTTCTCTTTGAAAGTTGTGGATCTTTGAGTCTTCCTTAATCTGGCACTTGAATCAGCTCAATCCGATATCTGAGTAAAAAGTTATGCCCAAAATACGACAGATGTGCAAAACTGGAATTTCCAAAACTGCACTTCGTCAAAACGCCCTTTCAAGTTTCCAATCTCCAAAATTAATATATCAAGTCCAATAATTGCCCTTATTTGACCCATTTTCATGCTAAATGATTTCATTGAGACCCGATATTATTTTATCTGCAAAATAAACTAAAACACATCAAAACATTCATCAAACCCGAGAAACTAAACAAAATATTAAGTTAAAGGGGCGGTAAATATTGATATATTTTCCGCTCATCACACACCCCAAACCTAACATTTTGCTAGTCCTCGAGCAAAACAATAAAATTAAAATTAAACTAAGCCACTTTCGTAGGGATCACGGTTGCATTTAGCATATGCAACAAGCCTTTAAACCCCTAGGTGTCCCTAGTGGACGAGTTGTAGTCTCGTGAGGGTTTACAGCAACGATACCCACAAACGTTTTACAAAAGTAAAAAGTTAGTTAAAACTAATGCACACAAAAGCAAAAAGATAAGCGAAAAGAGAATAAAGATGTTAGTGACTAATCAGGTGAAACTTCTACTCCAAGTTACTAGTTTTGTTTTATTCTAAATTACAGAATAAGTAAATTCTCCGATTTTTTTTACCATTCTCTATATACACAGCCAACAAAATATTAATCAACTCATTTTTGCCCACAACAGTCATAAGTGCAGTTGATAAGAGAGTAATATTTTTGTCCTAAAGTTCTATCAGATTTCACACCTTTTTGGAGCAATGGAATAATTTTTCTCATTTTTCTGATTTTTTTCTTTGATTTTTCTCTATTTTTTATTTATATACAATATTTTCCGTCTATGTAGCGAGTGTTGGGTCGGTGACTCCCAAACCAGTTGGTTTTAGGGCACCAGGTGTTAAGACACCCCTACGAACTTAATTACTCAGACTTCAGATATATATATTTTTTTGCAGTATCTTTGATCCATGTAACGAGCTTTGGGCCAGTGACTCCCAAACCAGTTGGCTTTAGGGCACTAGGTGTTAAGACACCCTTACAGACTTAATAACTCGGATCTCAGACGTTTTTTTTTTTTTTTTTTTTACTCCATTGCTTTTTGAGATGCTTCCTCCAATTAAACTAGAGCACTGAATATTACAAACTTTTCAATTTTAGCTCATGTCCGTATGTTACTATATATGTTGATAATATCTGTCAACTGAGCATATAAAGATTCATTTTAGTCAGTTTTATGGAGAATTCACAAATTAAATAATTTAAAATGAAATAAACAAAAATTAACTTGTTTCAAAATAGGTTTGAGATACGTCTCAGGAGTGGAAACTCCTTACTCGGCTATCTCTTACCAATTTCACCTTTTTAGTCAAATTAAAAACACAAAAAAAAAACACAAAATATTTTTGTAATTTTTGAAAATTTTTCAATTTTTTTGTATTTTTCGAAAAATTTTGGACTAAAAATAAAAATAACACACAAGCTAAAAACAAGGTACTAATCAACTAATTTCCTCCCCCAAACCTAAATGAGACATTGTCCCCAATGTCTTAAACAGTAAAAGGAGAGTTAAGAAGGTCGTACCTGGTTAGCTGAAAATCTACAGGAAATTAAAGGTTAAGATCCAGATTAATCCGACGCCTCTTACCACGATCGTCCTCGAACCAATTTATCTTTGAAAGGATAGGGTCAACTTGTGGTTCATAGGCTATGAGTTGGTCTATTAGATCCGGAGCAGTTCTGGCAGTAAAGAGGAGTTCTTTCATAGGTTTTGACACGAACCCATTTCTCCGAGCATCATCAAGAAACACACAAAGAAAATCATAAAATCCATCAACATTGAGCAATCCAAGCGGTTTCTGGTGTATGTTCAGGTTCGCCCAAGATAGTACAATAAAAATTTCCTCCAATGTGCCCAAGCCACCTGGCAAAGCGATAAAAGCATCAGCACGGTTAATCATTTCTACCAGTCGTTCAGACATACCTGGCACGATCAGTTCCTCTCCGTTTGATGATCCAATAAGATTTGCCTATGCCAAGGGTTTTGGAATGATTCCCAAAACATTACTGCCTCCTTCCTGTACAGCCTTTGAAACGATCCCCATAAGTCCAAGATTTCCTCCGCCATATATTAAGTGCATATTCTTGCAGCTAAGACTCGACCCAATTCCTGTGCTGCTTCTATGTATTGTGGCTTAGTACCAACACTACTACCGCAAAACACACAGATGTTTTCAACTCGTCTTCTTGAAGTGGCTTCCATTTTTTATGTATTTCTTTCTCAACTCCGGATGCCTTCAAAAGTGCAATGACGGGCTGAATTTATAGTACCAGAAAAGGGTGAGTAAAAATAGCACAAGTATCTTCCAGAGGACGATTAGTAACGAATTAATATCGTGATAGTCAAAAAAGTCTGGATCCTGCCAATCGGACTCGTGCTTCAATTACCCAACGAATATCATTAGGAACACCGTGAATTGTCAGTAACCTCATCCGTTCCAAGCGAGCTTTGTAAACTTTCATCAGAGATTTTTGAGGGAGAGAAGGAAATTGCTTGCGAAGATTTGCGAGAGCATCTTCCATTTTGAAATGACTAATCCTGCAAAAATTAAACACACAAAAATAAAACACACCAAATCACAATATATACAAATATTGCATGGGTTGCCTCCCTGCTAGCGCTAAGTTTAAAGTCGTCAGCCAGACTTGACTTCTCGAACGTTAAGCTGGATCTGAAAGTGTAACACTTTCTTTTTGTCGCTCAAATGATTCTCCCCAGTAGCTTTACCCTTCCGATATCCGTGAAACGCAAGTCCGAAAGTCGGCAAGAAAGGTTAGACCTGAGGGTATTTTCCACATTCATTTTCTGTTTTATTTTTATTATTTATTGAGTATTGTTCGCATGATTATTATGTTAAAATGCATGTTGTGGCCCTTGAGTAGATAAATATGCATGTATTACGAAATATTGTATGTTGTGCCTTGGAATAAAATGAAAGATGTGTCAGCTCTCGCGGTATATCAGATGTAAACCCGGACATAAATTTCATAGCCGATTCCGAATGGACGGTAGTATGATCTGTACTCGGGATACAATTCCACGTACCACTTGAGTAAACGGCACATTCTTTTGTTTTATGTTGCTTTGATTTACTTGTTATTTGTCATTTAAATTCCGCACGTTATTTGTTTATGCATGATGTGATCGAGCGCATGGGCTTAGTAAGTTGAATCAAAGGTCCCCTATTTTGAGGGGTTAAAATCCTTTATCACGATGCTTTGCCACGCCGATTGATGTATATTAGGTTGAATGTAAGATGTGTTCAATCGGGTATACGAAGCCGATATTATGGTCTTTATTTTTTATATGCATTGTGTTAATTGCGCATGGGCTTAGTAAATGCGATGAAAGGTCCTCTAATTGAATAGGTTAAAATCCTTTACCACGATGCTTCGCCGCGCCAGATATCTTTGTATTCACTTTTGTTTTATATATATGTGTTGTGTTAATTGCGTATGGGCTTAGTAAGTGCGATGAAAGGTCCTCTAATTGAAGAGGTTAAAATCCTTTACCACGATGCTTCGCCGCGCCGGATATCTTTGTATTTACTTTCGTTTCATATATATGCATTGCATTAATTGCGCATGGGCTTAGTAAGTGCGATGAAAGGTCCTCTAATTGAAGAGGTTAAAATCCTTTGCCATGATGCTTTGCCGCGCCGAATAAGGTGTATTCGATTGAGTGTGAGATGTGTTCAATCGGATACGCGAAGCCCGATATCATTTTCTTTACTTTATATATGCATTGTATTATGTGCGCATGAGCTTAATAAGTGAGATTAAAGGTCCTCTATATCGAGGGGTTAAAAGCTTGTACCACGATGTTTTGCCGCGCTTCTTTCCATGGCATTTATCTTTTAGCACATCATTGCTCTGTTCACGCATGTATTATGAAATCCCATATAGTCATCCTTATCTTTGTACACATCGTAATGAAAAACACACTTATTCCATTGGTTGCATCATTTACCTTAGTCTTGGCTTAACGTATTACAATCCATATATCCATGTTATGATAGCATTTGAGTATTATTTCTTGTGGTATATCGGATGGAAACCCATACATAAATTCCGTAGTCGATTCCGAATGGACGGTAGGGGGGGCGGTCTGTACTTGGATACAATTCCACGTACCACTTGGAAAAGTGCTCACATGTGTGTTTGTGTCCATATTAGTTATCTCTTTTGCACCACGTCATAGCATGCTTACTTTAATGCCTAATTGCATCATTAATGTCTTTTTGCTTATGTACTTAGTTGACTCTTTTATTTATGCATGGACATGTAATGGCTATTTGTTTATGCTTCCGCACGTATAAGTATGATATGTCTATGAAATCACATGTTCGCCATTATTTGATTCGCTTTTATGTGTGCTTGCGTGGTTAGTGTGTGCTTGTGTTTCCATGAATACAATATGCCAATGAAGATGTATGTTCGTTGCTACTTTGACGTACTTTCAAGCATGCAATCTTAGATGTAAGATATATGAAAATTTAGGTGTAAGTTTTATTTTTGCGCATATGAACTTAGAAGCATGATACTCTTAGAAATAAGTGTTACTTAAGCTTGATTAAATTATTACACAAATCATTTCATTACAAGTGACATAAGTAAGGGACCATTCTGAACCTAACGGTTTGAGGTCTTCCCTTGCGAGGGGTGAGTGCGGCCTTAAATTCATTTTCCCGGTTCACACCGGGTGGCGACTCCATTATTCTCCGGTTTAGTCTCCCGTGGCTACTCCGTACTCCCAACTAGGCCGCGAGCCTAGAACAACATGCGTCGTCCAGTTTTTGTGTCCCACAGCAGGTCCAATTTAATAAATTCTAAATTTATTACAACAATTTCCAAAATTGCCCTCACCCGTCTAATATCCATCCGATATACATTATTCATACAATACATCCATGTATTCACACAAAGCATGTTATTCAATCAATTGAATCCAATTAATTAATCTTTGAATTAAGTGATCATCCAATGTTCAAACAACGATTTCATTTGCGCGAGTCCAACTCGTTTAAGAATAAGTACTCAAAGTGCGAATTCTTGAATTATATCGAACTATAATTTTAAATCTAATTTAATTTTTATTCAATATTAATTCTTATTTAATTCCAAATTAAATAATTACACTTTATTAATGTGCCTTTACGACTTAGATTCTAAATCTAATCTTAATGGGTCTCAAAGGCCCAATTAACATCCAATGTTTATTTAATTAAAGTCCAATGAGATTTTAATTAATTCATAAGGCATGGGCTTTGGCCAATATGGGTAAAACCCAAATGCCAAGGCCCAATCAAGGAATCACCTTATTTGCCATAAAATTAATTTCGGCCCATTAGGCCCAATTTAATTTAAAAGGCCCATTTATTATATTTGGACTTAACGGAATGGTTTTAGGCCCAATTTGGATCCAATCCAATTGTCCTAAACTAACTTGGCCCAACCAAGCCCATTAGGCCCAATTTAATTTAAAAGGCCCATTTATTATATTTGGACTTAACGGAATGGTTTTAGGCCCAATTTGGATCCAATCCAATTGTCCTAAACTAACTTGGCCCAACCAAGCCCATTAGGCCCAAATATAACAATTTTAGCCCAATTCCAAATTAAAGCCTAATTAATTAAATTCCAATATTCCAAATATCACAATTTATTTAATTAAAGTGTATAGCCATAATTAATTACTTAAATTAACATTTCCAAAACACCAATTTAATTAATTAATCATGCTTTATTATATTCAATTCATGTCCAACACAATTGAAACAAAATCAAGTCATTACATGCTCATTAAGCTCACGGCATTTCAAGCTATTTATCATCAATTTTGATTTCAATCTAATTAAATCACAAATCAATATATCTCATGCATTTTAAACACATCAAATGGTCTAAAAAATAAAAATCACCAAGAGCTACAAGGTCCAATAGATTCGGCCAAGATAAGCAATTAGGGGAAAATTAATCTAATCAATTTTTCTCAAAATTAACCATGCATAACTCTAAGTTATTATAATCTAAGCTAAACTAAATCATCAATTTGAAGAAATCATGCATAAATCATAAAAGCCCCAAATTAAAGTCTATTAACCCTAATTCATTTCATTCTTAATTTGGCTGTGATACCATTGTTGGGTTCTCTAAGAACATGCCTAGGATCAAATCAAGCATAAAACATGTGAATACTCGAAGTAAGATTGCGGAAAAATACTTACAACGATCGGTTATATAGATGCGTAGACAACAAAAATTTGCTCCTTTAAGAAGTGCTCCAAGCTTTCTTTGATTTGTATGGTTGAGCTCCAAGCTTTGATTCTTGACTGAATTCCAAATTCAAGGGATTGTTTCCCTAACACCTTGGTTGACTCTTTAAGTGCTAGCTAAGGAAGAAAATTGCAACAAAAATCTTCCCTTGGTTCTTTGTGGTTCTCGGCAAAGTGAGAGTAAAAGAGATGGAGAGTTTTTCGGTTTTGCAAAAGAGAGGGAGAGAATGTGTTTTGTTGTTCTATTATTGATTTTCCAAAATTCAATTACTTAATACCAAAATCAAATCTTTGGTATATGTCTTTCACAAATCAAGTTTGTGTGTAAGACAAGTTACCAACTTAACCACCAACTTCCATCAACCAAAAGTTAATAAAGTTGACTAGTGATGTGATTTGGTATGGGCCCCACTTTGATTCAAAATCTGAGTGGGCCCGCAAACACATTCCGGGCTCGGGTTCGTTAATTACGAATTAACGAATTTTCCGTTGCGACTTAATTAAATCAAATTTAATTTAATAATTATGCCTAAGAAAATTACTATTAAAGTCGCTCGCGAATTAATTCTAAATTAATTCGTTCGCCCGAATTAAAATCCAATTTTAATTCCGTTATGAAATCTAATTTCATATAATATATCGAATATATATTATTTAATCGATTAATTCCAAATTAATCGTTCTCTCTTCTATTCGAATTTTATCCTAGATAAATTCTCACCGTAATTAATCCCAGATTAATTTTCTCTCTCTTCTAATTAATCCCAGATTAATTATGTTCGAGTCAAACGTCATCGGTGAATCTTCGGGAAGCGACCCATGAGATCCCTGGATATATTGGCAGTAAATCGGGCCTTCAGACTATCCGAATACGTGCGTACCTCGTACCACGTTCTTACCGATTTACAAGACATGGTTGGCTTCTAGCAAAGCACCGTTCCTACCCAATTCTCCAGAAATATTCTTTAAGGAATATATAATCTTTGTCAGGCGTAGTATACGTACTATTGAGTAATGCGATCCAGTATCATATGTCACATGCAAGGCCTGGGGCTGGAATAGTGTCTGCCCCGTACGAAGCATATATCAGATCATTAGCAACTAGTCTATTTAATCGGATAATCATGACCTTGTCATATTATCCCGATAGTTGCAACATATTAGAGTACTAGTTCTGTATCACTGCGTGATCATCATCTCCATATAACTGAAGTGATACTTACATCTTGACATCACACCCAATACACTACGATTCTAAATAAACCTAGAAGAGGCGTACACAGAACCTGTTAAAGTCCCGGACCTCCAAAACCAAAGCGTATTGATTGTCGCAAGTACTAGCGATGCAAGTCTCAGGTTAAGACCAAATACACCTACCCTGATTCGGATTCCCATAGACACATATTCATACTACCAATGGGATTCTGAGGGGTCTATCCAAAGCGAAGCTGTTCCCGTACCATCGGTAAACAGAACCTCCTATCACACTTGCATAAGTATCCAATACTTAAATATATGAGAACTATGCCATTATGCTCCCACAACACGCACAAGTGTAATACTAGTCTATTCCGCATTATCGATGTCCAGTCTCGATAATACTACGACTAGGGATATTTAATGATTAAACCTTAATGGATTAATACTGTCTCATATATTATAATCCAGAACTAATCATAAAGACTTTTATCATTTATATATTCAAGTAATCTAATTACAAAATGATAAAATAGCAATTTCATTTGTCACATAATTAATTTGTACAAAAACCACAATGTCTTTTACAAATAGTCACGCTATGGGTCATAATTGTCCAACACTATTGTCATAATTGTCCAACATAAATGGTTTTGGATAATTATGACCATTTGCATAACTATTTGTAAAAGACATTGTGGTTTTTGTACAAATTAACTATGTGACAAAGGAAATTGCCATTTTATCATTTTGTAATTAGATTACTTGGATATATGAATGATAAAAGTCCTTATGATTAGTTCCGGATTATAAGATATGAGACAATATCAATCCACTAAAGGTTTAATCATTAAATATCCCTAGTCGTAGTATTATCGAGACTGGACATCGATAATGCGGAATAGACTAGTATTGCACTTGTGCGCGTTGTGGGAGCATAACGACATAGTTCTCATATATTTAAGTATTGGATACTTATGCAAGTGTGATATAAGGTTCTGTTTACCGATGGTACGGAAACAGCTTCGCTCTGGATAGACCCCTCGGAATCCCATTGGTAGTATGACTATGTGTTTATGGGAATCCGAATCAGGGTAGGTGCATTTGGTCTTAACCTGAGACTTGCATCGCTAGTACTTGCGACAATCAATACGCTTTGGTTTTGGACGTCCGAGACTTTAACAGGTTCTGTGTACGCCTCTTCTGGGTTTATTGAGAATCGTGGTGTATTGGGTGTGATGTCAAGATGGAAGTATCACTTCAGTCATATGGAGATGATGATCACGTAGGGATACATAATTGGTACTCTATAGTGCTATAGCCATCGGGAAAGTATGACTAGGTCATGACTTTCCGATTATAAAAAGACTAGTTGCTAGTGATCCGATATATGCTTCATACGGGGCAGACACTATTCCAGCCCCAGGCCTAGCATGTGACATCTGATACTGGATCGCAATACGCAATACTTGGTATACTACGCTTGATATAGATTATGTATTCCTTAAAAGAATATTTCTGGAGAATTGGGTAGGCACGGTGCTTTGGTAGAAGCCAACCATGTCTTGTAAATTGGTAAGAACGGGGTACTGGGTACACACGTATTTGGATAGTCCGATGACCGGATTTACTTCCAACATATCCAGGGATCTAATGGGTCGCTTCCCGAAGATTCACCGATGACGTTTGACTCGAACAAAATTATTCTGGGATTAATTATAAGAGAGAGAAAATTAATCGGGGATTAATTATGGCAAGAATTTATCTGTGATAAAATTCGAATAGTAGAGAGAGAACGATTAATTTGGAATTAATCGATTAAATATTATATTCGATATATTAAATGAAATTAGATTTCATATCGGCATTAACATTGGATTTTAATTTAGAATTAATTCGTAAGCGACTTTAATATTTAATTATGTCGCAACGGAAAATTCGTTAATTCGGAATTAAAGAACCCAAGCCCCAAAATATGTTTAGCGAGCCCACTCGAATTTTGAATTTAAAGTGGGGCCCACAAGTCACATCACTTGTCAACTACACTTACTTTTTGGTGATGGAAGTTAGTAGTGGTTGATGGCTTGTTTCTTACACAAGCTTATTTTATTTTGATGTGTGATTGACTTTTACTAACTTTGGAAGTTTGGTATTAGGTTAATTGTTTTTTGGAAAATCAAAATAAATCTCTCATTCTCTCATCACTTGTAATTGCCGATTATACTCTCTCCCTCTCCCTTGCCCATTGCCGAGAGTTGCTCTCAAGAACAAGGAGATTTTGTTGCAAAATTTTCATTGCTAACACATTAAATGAGTCCATCAAAGGTTTTATGGAAACCATTCCCTTGAGTTTGGAATTCAAAGATCAAAGCTTGGATCTCAACATTCATACAAAGGAGGGCTTGGAGCACTTCTCAAGGAGGCAAATTTTTGTATTCTCTACATCCAATCCGCTCAATGAAAGTATTTTCCGCAAACTTACTTTATTTATTCACACAAATTTTATGCTTAATAGATCCTTGGCATGTTCTAGGAGAACCCAACAATGGTATCAAAAGCCAATTTTAAGCATGAAATAATTTAGGGTTCATAAACTTTATTTTGGAGATTTTGTGATTTGAGCATGATATCTTCAAATTGAATGTTTGGTTATGCTTAGATTATGATAACTTAGAGTTATGCATGATTAATTTTGAGAAAAATTTATTAGATTAATTTTTCCCAAATTCGATGCCATTGCCGAATATGATGGACCTTAGAAGCTTATGGTGATTTTGAATTTTTGGACCATTGGATGTGTTTAAATGCATGAGATATATTGATTTGTGATTTAATTGGATTGAAATCAAAATTGGATATAAAAATGCTATATTGCCGTTAGTATTGGAAGCATGTAATGAGTTGATTTTGCTTCAATTGTGTTGGACATGAATTGAACATATTAAAGCATGATTAATTAGTTTAATGATGTTTTGGAAACATTGGATTAATTAATTAATTATGGCTAATACACTTTAATTAAAAAATTGTGATATTTGGAATATTGTAATTAAATAAATTAGCCTTTAATTTTGAATTGGGCTAATGTTGTTGTATTTGGGCTTAATGGGCTTGGTTGTGCCAAGTTGGTTTAGGACAATTGGATTGGATCCAAATTGGGCCTAAAACCATACCATAAAGTCCAAATAGAATAATTGGGCCTTTAAATATTTAATTGGGCGTAATGGGCCAAAATTAATTTTATGGCAAATGGTGAGTCCTTATTGGGCTTTGGTTGCCAAAGTCCATGCCTTAAGAAATTAATTAAAAGCCCATTGGACTTTAATTAAGTTGACATTGGATGTTAATTGGGCCTTTGAGACCCATTAAGATTGGATTTAGAATCTAAGTCTAAAAGGCACATAATTAAGTGTAATTATTTAATTTAGAATTAAATATGAATTAGTATTGGATACAAATTAAATCAGATTTAAAATTGTAGTTCGATATAATTCAAGAATACACACTTTGAGTACTTATTCTTAAACGAGTTGGACTCACGCAAATCAAATCGTTGTTTGAACATTAGATTATCATTAATTCAAAGATTAATTAATTGGATTAGATTGATTGAATAACATGCTTTGTTTGAATACATGGATGTATTGTATGAATAATGAATATCAGATGGATATTACATGGGTGAGGGCAATTTTGGAAATCGTTGTAATAAATTTAGAATTTATTAAATTGGACCTGCGTGTCCAGCCTTTTTCTCTTGACTCTTTGTACTTCTCTTCTCACCAATTCTCCTCAATGTTATTGAGGTTTCTTTATTGTATTATGTAATTGGGCAGAAGTAAGTATAGTGCTAGCCGGGGAGAGGAAAATGAGAGATTTGTTCTAGGAACAATTGTTGAATATCCATCCGCATATCGTTATTATTTATTTCGCACCTTATTATGCTTTTAGAATGCATGCTTAAGGGTGTATGATGAGACCTAATCAAAGATAATAAATTGGTTGCCAATTTACTCGAAAAACCCTCAAACAAATATTAAGCGAATTCTTTCCATTGAGTGGTTCTCTCTCAAGATCCAAGATTGGAATTGGTTTGTTGGCCAAAGTCAAGATCAATGTCTATCGCGGATATGTTTGAACCAAGAAAGCTTTGTTCCATATCACTTGTCTTGGGCAAGTTGTGATTTGTTGGCCAAAGTCAAGGTCACTTCTTATTCATCGACGTGGATTACGAAGCTTTCCCACTGTCAATGGGTCCCGCTTAACTGGAATCATTAAGCTTGTTGAGCCAAAGCCAATGCTTAGTTGATTCTGAGGAAAAAGGTTAGGAAAATATATTGGATATATTGGCAAATATATTGTATCTATGTTTCGGACTTGGAGGTCCACCTACCGGATCTAGGAATTGGATGAGATCCAATTGATCTTAGAGATCTACCTAGTTAAATATCATACAGCTTGTTGGCCAAAGTCAAGGTTGTCTGTTATTCAACGGGATCCTAGCCCACTAGGAAACTAGGTTTCCCGAGTACTCAACAGAGGGTTAGAGACTCGCCGAAAAATAGTGGGAGGCCAGTATTGAATTTGCAATTTCGTTCAAATACTTGCCAAATACGCGCTTTCAAAATTATTTTGTCATTTTATATATTTATTAGTTGGACTAATATTTTATTATTTTTATTGTAACAGTTGGACAGTACCCAAAAATCGTTAATTGAATAGTTAGACTATTGCAATTAAGATGGCTGGAAAGATCAACGTTAGGGACATTATCATGGGCGAAATTGTCTTTAATGGTGCAAACTTTCCTGACTGGGATATGAACCTCAGGATTGTCCTGGGGGCCGAGAAGATGCTCTATACGATAGAGAGACCTCTTGGGCCTAAGCCTGGAATTGAGCAGCCGCTTGAGCTTGAGCTTTGGAAGACTCATGGCGATGACAACTCAACTACTCAATCCGTCATGCTCGCTGCAATGACCCCTCAATTTCGTCGCCAGAACAAGGGTTTGGATCCCTATACTATGATGGAAAAATTGAAGGACCTTCACCGATCTTACCTTAGATCGCAAATGTATGAATTGCAGAAGAAGCTCTTTCGCTCTCGAATGTCAGAGGGTACATTTTTCGAGCACCATGTGTCGTAGATGATTGCTGACATCGAATAGCTGGGTCAGCTAGGCATAACCTTTGAGGCTGATACTTCTATAGATTTGATCTTGCAGTCTCTTCATGACAGTTGGAGCGGGTTCATCATGAACTATAATATGATGAACCAAGACCATACTCTTGGAGAGTTGATGGAAATTCTGCGTGAAGTAGAAAAAGAGCTTTTAAAGGGCAAAAAGCACGAGGCGCACTTCGCTTTGACATCTCAGTCTGCCAAGGCTTGGCCAAAGGCTACTGGAGGCGTGAAGAAGAAGAAGAAGAAGAAAAAAGGCAAGGACAAATCATCAAAGTCTTCTAGGAAGGCAAATGATAAATCCCAAGATGTCTGCCTACAGTTTGGCAAACGGGGTCACTGGAAGCATGACTACCGTGAGTACAAGGCTCACATGAAGGAAATCAAAGCGGGCAAGACACCAGCTTCAGGTATGTTTGTTATTGAAATAAACATGTCTACTTCTAGTTTTAAAAATTGGATTTTTGATTCTGGTTGTGGTACTCATATATGTACTGATGTGCATGATCTGCAAATTAGAAGGAGACTGACGTCAGGAGAAATAGACCTCCGAGTTGGAAATGGCACTAGAGTCGTCGTTTTGGTTGTTGGGATTTATATTTTGGAACTGCCCTCGGGGCATGTACTTAATTTATTAGACTGCTACTATGTACCTAGTTGGACTAGGAATATTATTTATGTATCTTGTTTAGCCCAATGTGGGCATACTTTTGTATTCAGAAACACATGGTGTTTTTGTTTATAAAAATGATATTGAGATATGTAGTGCTGATGTTAATAATGGTCTTTATATTTGGAATATAAATTAATCTCAAACATATAACGTAATAAACAAAAGGCTTAAATTAAGTAGAAAATATGAAACTTATATATGGCATTGTCGTATAGGACACATTAACAAGACTCGCATATCCACACTTTCGAAGAGTGGGTACTTGGATGGATTTGATCCAAATTCATATGACGTCTGCGAATCTTGTTTATTATGCAAAATGCCTAAAAAACCTTTTACCGGTAAAGATGCACGTGCCATCGAACTGTTAGCCCTCGTTCATAGTGACGTGTGTGGGCCCATGTCTAGCCATGCTAGTGGTGGATATGAATACTTCGTAACCTTTATGGATGATGCATCACGTTATGGTTATGTGTATCTTATGAGACACAAGTCGGAAACTTTTGAGAAATTCAAAGAGTTTCGACACGAAGTAGAAAAATAGAGTGGCAAAAGTATTAAAACATTACGGTTGGACCGTGGTGGAGAATACTTGAGCAATGAGTTTCTCGGTTACTTGAAAGAGTTTGGTATTATTTCACAGTGGACTCCTCCCGGAACACCTCAATTAAACGGTTTGTACGAACGGAGAAACCTAACTTTGTTGGACATGGTAAGGTCTATGATGAGTCGCACTGAGCTACCAATTTCCTTCTGAGGATATGTATTGAACAGTGCAATACTTATTTTGAATAAGGTTCCGTCAAAGTCTGTTCAACAGACTCCATATGAAATAAGGATAGGCAAGAAACCGGGTTTATCATTCCTGAAGATTTGGGGATGCTGGGCATACGTTAAACGTTTGGATGGTACCAAACTAGTACCCAAATCGGATAAGTGCCTATTTGTAGGTTGTCCTAGGGAAACCAAAGGATATTACTTCTACAACTCCTAAGAGAACAAATTATTTGTTGCTCTACATGTGGTTTTCCTCAAAAAGGAATTCCTAAATATAGTGGTAAGTGGGAGGAAAGTAGAACTCGATGAAAATCATAGTGATACTGTTCCTGGCACCGATTCCTTACCGAAACACGAACAGTTCATCAGGGATGAGACTCTACCACAATCTTCTAATATACAAGAACCACGTAGGTCGGAGAGAGTCAGAAAACAACCTGAGAGGTATGGGTTTCTGATCTCACCTCATTTGGATATTAATCTTATTGAGGAAGACGAACCGGCTACGTATGAGAAAGCGATACAAGGTACCGACTCCGGTTTATGGCAAGATGCCATGAAATCCGAAATGGATTCCATGTACACTATCCAAGTTTGGACACTGGTTGATGCACCAGAAGGCGTAAATCCTATTGGTTACAAATGGGTCTTCAAGAAGAAGACCCACATGGATGGCAACATACACACGTACAAAGCTAGGCTTGTAGTGAAAGGGTATCGTCAACGACATGGTGTCGATTACGATGAAACTTTTTCACTTGTTGCCATGATTAAATCCATTCGGATAATGCTTGATATTGCTCCATATTTCGATTACGAAATATAGCAGATGGACTTCAACCGCTTTCCTTAATGGAAACCTTTTGGAGGATGTTTATATGCAACAGCTTGACAATTTTGTCGTACCAAAACATGCAAACAAGGTTTGCAAGTTTAATCGATTCGTTTATGGATTGAAGAAAGCATCGCGTTCTTGGAACCAATGTTTTCATAAGATCATAAAAGAATATGATTTCGTTCAAAACGAGGATGATCATTATGTATATAAGAAGGTTAGTGGGAGTGCACTGACATTCATTGTCCTTTACGTTGATGATGTATTGATTATTGGCAATGACATTCCCATGCTACAATTGGTGAAAGCTTAGCTTTCATTAAAATTCTCCATGAAAGATCTGGGAGAAGCAGCCTTTATTCTGGGAATAAAGATCTACCGGGATAGATCTAGAAAGTTGATTAGACTCTCCTAGAGCACGTACATTGATAAAGTGTTGAAGAGATTCAACATGGATCAGTCTAAGAGTGGACTGTTGCCAGTGTCGCATGGTGTCACTCTATTTAAGGACATGTGTCCTAAAACTCAAGATGAGAGAGACAACATGAGTCGGATCCCGTTTGCTTCTGCAGTCGGATCTATCATGTATGTCATGATATGTACGCGACCTGATGTCTCGTATGCTTTGAGCATGTGTAGTCGCTATCAGGCCGATCCAGGTGATGGTCACTGGGTTGCGGTTAAGAACATCCTTAAGTATCTTAGATGAACTAAGGATACTTTCTTAATCTATGGAGATGGAGAACTTGAGGTAACTGGGTTTACCGATGCAAGTTTCCAAAACGATAAAGACGACTGTAAGTCGCAATCCGGGTGCATATTTTGTTTGAATAACGGAGCAGTGAGCTGTAAATCTTCCAAGCAAGAGACTGTTGCCGATTCAAAAACAGAAGTGGAATATATTGCTGCAGCTGAAGCTGCAAAAGAGGCAGTTTGGATCCGTAAATTCCTAATTGGATTAGGAGTAGTTCCGTTAGCAGCTGAGCATGTTCCTTTATATTTTGACAATAACGGCACTATAGCGCAGGCTAAAGAACCGCAGTCTCATCAACGATCCAAGCATGTTCTTCGACGTTACCATCTGATTCCTGAGATCATACATCGTGGCGATGTGAAGATCGAGAAGGTCGCATCAGATGACAACATTGCAGATCCGCTGATGAAGGCTATTCCTCAGAAAAAGTTTGAGCGACATGTACATAGTTTTGGTGTTAGATACTTGAGTGATTGACTATAGGCCAAGTGGGAGATTGTTAGATAATTATGACCCATAGCATCTCTTTTTGTAAAAAACATTATGGTTTTTGTACAAATTAACTATGTGACAAAGGAAATTGCCATTTTATCCTTTTGTAATTAGATTACTTGGATTTATAAATGATAAAAGTCCTTATGATTAGTTTCAGATTATAAGATATGAGACAGTGTCAATCCACTAAAGTTTTAATCATTAAATATCCCTAGTCGTGGTATTATCGAGACTGGACATCGATAATGCAGAATAGTCTAGTATTACACTTGTGCACGTTATGGAAGCGTAACGACATAGTTCTCATATATTTGGGTATTGGATAATCATGCAAGTGTAATAGGAGGTTCTGTTTACCGATGGTACGGAAACAGCTTCGCTCTGGATAGACCCCTAGGAATCCTATTGGTAGTATGACTATGTGTCTATGGGAATCCGAATCAGGGTAGGTGTATTTGGTCTTAACCTGAGACTTGCATCGCTAATACTTGCGATAATCAGTACGCTTTGGTTATGGTTGTCCAGGGCTTTAACAGGTTCTGTGTACGCATCTTCTCGGTTTATTGAGAATCGTAGTGTATTGGGTGTGATGTCAAGATGGAATCATCACTTCAGTCATATGGAGATGATGATCACGCAGGGATACAAAACTGGTACTCTATTATGTTGCAACTATCGGGATAATATGACAAGGTCATGATTATCCATTAAAGAGACTAGTTGCTAGTGATCCGATAGATGCTTCGTAAGGGGCATACACTATTCCAGTCCTAGGGCTAGAATGTGACATCTGATACTGGATCGCAATACACAATACTTGGTATACTACGCTTGATATAGATTATGTATTCCTTAAAAGAATATTTCTGGAGAATTGGGTAGGCACAATGTTTTGCTAGAAGCCAACCATGTCTTGTAAATTGGTAAGAACGAGGTACCGGGTACGCACGTATTCAGATAGTCCGACGATCGGATTTACTATCAACATATCCAGTGATCTCATGGGTCGCTTCCCGAAGATTCACCGATGAAGTTTGACTCGAACATAATTAATCTGGGATTAATTATAAGAGAGAAAAATTAATCTGGGATTAATTACGGCAAGAATTTATCTATGATAAAATTCAAATAGTAGAGAGAGAAAGATTAATTTGTAATTAATCGATTAAATAATATATTCGATATATTAAATGAAATTAAATTTCATAGCGGAATCAAAATTGGATTTTAATTCGGGCGAACAAATTAATTTAGAATTAATTCGTAAGCGACTTTAATATTTAATTATGTCGCAATGGAAAATTCGTTAATTCGGATTTAACGATCCCGAGCCCGAAATGTGTTTAGCGGGCCCACTCGAATTTTGAATTTAAAATGGGGCCCACAAGTCACATCACTTGTCAACTACACTTACTTTATGGTGATGGAAGTTAGTAGTGGTTGATGGCTTGTTTCTTACACAAGCTTATTTTATTTTGATGTGTGATTGACTTTTACTAACTTTGGAAGTTTGGTATTAGGTTAATGTTTTTTGGAAAATCAAAATAAATCTCTCACTCTCTCATCACTTGTAATTGCCGACTGTACTCTCTCCCTCTCCCTTGCCCATTACCGAGAGTTACTCTCAAGAATAAGGAGATTTTGTTGCAAAATTTCCATTGCTAGCACATTAAAGGAGTCCATCAAAGGTGTTAGGGAAACCATTCCCTTGAGTTTGGAATTCAAATATCAAAGCTTGGAGCTCAACAATCATACAGATGGCTTGGAGCACTTCTCAAGGAGGCAAAATTTTGTATTCTCTACATCCAATCCGCTCAATGAAAGTATTTTTCACAAACTTACTTTGTTTATTCACACAAATTTTATGCTTTCCTTGGCGTTTAGGAGAACCCAACAATTTATAGGCAAATATAAAGGCTTCAACCAATTTCTCCACCAAACATGGCACCAAACATGCCAACAAACATGGCACCAAACATGCCAACAAACATGGCACCAACCATGGCACCAAATCCTCCACCAAACATGCAAGCATGTTTGGTGGAAGTTTGACAATTGTAGATTGTCATTTTCCATTTTGTTTTTTGTTTTTGATAATGACTTTAATAATTACACATAACACACGTTGGATTTTTCATCAATTTCGGTATTGAAAACTTTAGAATTCCAAATTCTTATGAACATCAAAGTTGTAGATCTTTGAGTCTTCTTTATCTGGAACTTGAATCACCTCAATTCGATATTGGAGTAAAACATTATGGCTAAAATACGAAAATTGCGCAAAGTTGAAATTTCCGAAATTGTACTTCGTCAGAACGTCATTTCAAGTTTCCAACCTCCAAAATCCAAATGTCAAGTCCAGTTCTTGCCCTTTTTTGTTCCACATTTCGTCCTGATTGATTCCATTGAGTCCCGATTTTGTTTTATCTGTAAAATAAACAAAAACACATCAAATCGTTCATAAAATTCGAGAAACTACATTTCCTCATTGAGGTGTCTTAGGAGACTGCTCTTTCGACAAATGAATTCAATGACGATAAGACAAATTACCTTTCTTGGAATTTTGCATCCCAAATCGCAAAAGGATCTTGTCGATATAGGATGCTTGAGATATAGCTAACAGTCATTACTTATGATCCCGAAGAATCTAGATCCCAAGAACATAACTAGCCTCTCCCAAATTTTCATTTGGAATTGGCTAGCCAGCCAGGTTTTTACGTCCGATAATATCTTTACATCATTCCCAATGAGTAAAATATCATCGACGTACAAAATGAGAAAAACCATCTTCCCGTCAATGACGTGCTTGTATACACAAGGCTCATCAACATTCTGCTCCAAATCATAAGACCTTATGTTCCAAGATCGAGATGCTTACTTGAGTCTATAAATGGACCTTTGCAGCTTGCAAACCTTTTGCTTTTGACCTTGGGCTATGAACCCCTCTATTTGTACCATATAGATACACTCATCAAGATTGCCATTCAAGAATATAGTATTGACGTCCATTTGCCAAATCTCAAAGTCATAATATGCGGCAATAGAAAAAGAAGTGTGGATGGATTTTAGCATGGCTACCGGTGAGAAAGTTTCATCATAGTCAACTCCCTCTTTATGGGTATGACCTTTGGCAACTAGCCTAGCCTTAAAGGTCTGTACCTTCCCATTTTCTCCCATCTTTCTCTTGTAAATCCACTTGCAAATTATGAGTTTTACCGCATCAGGTTGGTCTACAAGTCCCCCGACTGAGTTGGAGTACATAGACTTCATCTCGAGTTTCATAGCTTTGATTCATGCCTCTTTATCAGAATCATCCATTACATTACGATAGGTCAATAGATCATCTACACCATCGTTGGAAGTGACAACTTATGTCTCTACAACTCCTAGATAGTGATCAGGTTGTCGTACAACCATCTTCTTGCGTCTAAGTGGTAGATCATTCTGAAAATTTTGCATCTAACTCTCAGATGTCGAAGGTGATATGTGTTTGTCAACTGTTGTTGATGATGGCGTGCTGGTCAAACCAGTAAGTAACTCCTCGTGTAACACCTTACTACGAGGTTTGAACTCCTTTATATAGGCATCCTCTAGAAACGTAGTGTTTGTCAATACAAACACTTTGTTATCTTCAGGGCTATAAGAGAATCCACTTTTAGTCTCCTTAGGATAGCCTACAAATAGGCACACTTGTGAACGTGGCTCCAACTTAGTAGTTTTATTCTTTTGTACATGTGTTGGATAACATCATATGCGGAATATCGTAGTAAACTAGCTTTAAGAGCACTCTACAACTCTAATGGAGTCTTGGGAATAGAATTAGATGGAACTATACATTGTATTTTGCAATGCATACCCCCCATAACAAACTAGGTAGTGAACTATAACTAAATATAGATCTTACTATGTCTAGTAGAATCTGATTTCTCCTCTCTGTAACACCATTTTACTGTGGTATTACAGGTACTTTGAGCCAGGATACTATCTTATGCTCAACTAAGAATTCCTCGAAATCTTTGTCAAGGTATTCCCCTCCAGGATCTGATTGCAAAGTTTTGATCGTCTTACCTAATTGGTTCTCAACCTCAGCACGATACTCTTTGAACTTTTCAAAAGTATTTGACTTGTGCTGCATTAGGTAAATGTACCCATATCTTGAATAATCATCAATAAATGTGACGAAGTATTCATAACCACCTCGGGCTCTTACATTTATTGGTCCACAAATGTCCGAATGTATTAGCTCAAGTGGTTGATTGGCTCCCATATCTTTTCCAGTAAAAGGTCTATTGGTCATCTTTCATTCTATACAGGATTCACAGATTGGTAAGGTTCCAAGTTTTAACTAGTTTAAAGCTCTGTTCTTTATTAACCTATCTATTCATTGAAGGTTAATATAACAAAGTCTAAGATGCCACAGATATATGTCATCGCGAGAAATCTTTTTTCGTTTCGTTTTAGGTCTCTCAACCTTAAATATTTCCATGTTGAGCAGTGAATTATGTGTTAATGGTCTTAACATATATAAATTATTTTCTGAGTTTCCTGTGCATATGGTTAATCCATTTATACCAATAATAACCAAATTACTATTAAAAGAAATCGAAAAACCATCATCCAACAGAAATCAATTTCATGGGAAAACCAAGAATAAATAACACATTGTCTGACTTTAAATAACTATTATTTAAAAAATATAGACTAGAAACTCCTACCGCTTTTGCTGAAATGGCATCCCCATGTCCCGACCCTCATGGTGTAGTCACCTTCAGCGAGGTCCCTCCATGAGTCAAGTACCTGCAAAGAAGAACAAACATGGTTAGTGGCTCTAGAATCAATAATCCATGCATATTTATCATCCTCCACTAATAGAGATTTGATAACAATAAATCATATTTACTTGTAGCCTTCTTCTATTTCATCTCAGTAAGGTATTTAGGATAGTTCATTTTTCCAATAACCGTCCTTGTTGCAGTGGAAACACTTTCCCTTGGGCTTGGCATCCTTGGAGCATTTCTTGTTATTCTTCTTCATAGTCTTTGCCTGAGCCTTCCTAGTGTCTTTCATCTTTTTCAGCTCAGTAAGGTATTTAGGAGATTCGATAACATTTGCCTCTCTACTTGGCATACGAGGATCCACCAGCATGGACTCGTAATGGGTGAGATCATTAAGCAACATAGTCAAAGTAAAAGACAACTTGTTCATAATATAGTTCCTTTTAAACTATAAGAAACTCTTCGGAAGAGTTTCCATGATCATGGTCACCTGGCTTCGCTCGTCAATACGAGTGCCATATGTTTCGAGCGTATTAAGGTAGGTCATTGATAAATGAATGAAAATGTACTTTGAACATCGCTAACTCGGCTTGATTATCATGTATTTAATCTTAATTACAGTTTATTTTGTGTCTTGTTATTAGGAAGCAATAGAACATGGATATTGGAGCAATTACGCATGTTTTGGGACCTTATGGACGCATCGAAAGTACACTGAAAAAGCTGAAGCACATAAAATGGCAAACCAGAAAAGAAGCAGCAGGCGCTGCGGCGCCCCTCAGAGAATTTGCCCATACAAACTACCTGAGAATTGGGCGCCGCAACCTCTATTTTCTGGCACCGTAGCACCCCCCGGTAATGTCCCAGAAACTTATTTCAGTCGTGTTTTACACATATATGGACTCCGGGACTTCTCTCTATAAATACCTAAGCTCGTCCATAACCCTTAGAATGAAGAGAAAACACACAACAAAGAGTTAGAAACACAATTTCAAGAGAGAAGAATGAAGAAGATTCAAGCCAGACAATATGTCTCTCCAATCTATCAAGGCTATGTCTCTCTTCTGCATGGAGAACTAATATCCTGGCAAATCTAAGGATGAACTCTTGTAATTGATTTCTTATGTTCATGTTGGATTCCTGGATGTTTTTTAACGTTTAATACAATTGATGATACATTTTTCTTCATTATCTTCCGATTTATAATCTAGAGAATATGTTTTACCAACTTGCATATAGGAATAATCATGCTTCTTCTATGTGTGATTGGGGAACCCAGTTGTGACTAGTAAAGATGTTGGCTCCATGGTGATGTTGGCTCCTTTTGCGACTTTGGTGCTCCAAATTTCAAAAAATGAAATTTTACAAAGGAAAAATAAATTACAACATTTGTAAAAATTGGCTATATGGCCTTACATCCCAAAACCAAAACCAACATAAAAATAAAAGCCGGAAAAATTTATGATCAATATAAAAACCATTCATCATATGAATCAACAATAGCCATTCATCTCATGAATATTATTTTATGCCTATTCATCTAAACATGCATATAATTATTTATATCTCATATAAACAAATAAAAACAGTAACTTTAAATGAAAACGAGAAGGGTTAAGAATATTTTTCAACCTCGCTCTTGATGCCAATTGTAAGAACCAATTTCCTTACGCAACAGAAACACATTAAGCACCTGGGATCGGACTTGAAATTTTTTTATTCCTTTCCTTCACTTGGCCGAATATGACCTACTGCTATACTAAAATTGTGTTTTTTTTTTTAACAAAATTTCAGCCTTGCAACAGCCCCTGAATAACGACTTAAAACATGACTATTTTGGACCCGCATTGCGCCCAACACACCCATGAAACAACCTTTAATTTGCACCTACATTAGTAAAGTTTCAGATATGATTTTTCTATTAAAACAGCCACAAAACATTCGTAAAACACCCCTTAATGTTTTCCAATTTTTTTGGATTAAAACCAAATAAAACCGAGCCCCAAAACCCCTAAGTAAGAGGCGGCAGTGAGCAAAATTATGGTCATTGCCGAAACATAATAAATGAGAAGATGATGAGGATGTTTGATTCAATTTCGAATGGCCTTTCGAGTTATGTCTCATAACAAATAGAAACTAGTGTGGCCTAAACTCACAAACTAATCTCTAAACACTTTATAGATTGAACTTGTCAAATAAGAGTTTTTGGTTTTGGTTTTGTTCTTCTTTTCTTTCAACTCTTGAGAGAAAAGACGAACTAGGGTGGATAAGGTTTGATCAAAATGAATTAGGGTTGAAAAGGAAAACAACTTAATCTTTTATACTTAGGATTTTACTTTACAAATTAAAACAAAACATTTCCCCTCCCATTGAAAAAATTGGGCCAATTCTGATTCCTTTTGGAAAAAATTTTGTAACATCAAGTCCTTACATAATGTAAAAATATGTTACAAAATAAATGTGTTATTACCTTTTAAGAAAGGTGTAACTTCCAAAACCAAACCAAAGCATTCCAAAAACTATTTTTGGAAATTCAAAAATATATATTTATTAAATTATAATATATAATTTAATAACTTATAATAAATAATTATCTCATAATCATTTATTATAAAAACCATATATTAAAATTAATATATAGTTTCAAGTGTGATAAAAAATAATCTTATTAATCTTATTAATAATATATACATATGTGAGTATATAATTGGACTATCCAATTATATTTAATTTGCTACAATATATCGAGCTAGCACGAGGACGAAATGGACCTACGGTTCCAAGCTCTAAAATCCTGGAATATTAATTAAACTCTTAAATATATATTCTGAATTATTAACTTCAGGTTATCGCACTAAAAACTCGAAAGATGCACTCTCGTTACCACATAAAGATAATATAAGTTGAACCATGTCGGTGTCCATTGATGTGGTCATTACATACATATTGGCCATTCACAAGTGTCTCATAATTAGAGCCGGATCATAATGTTCGTCATACCCCTCTGATTATTTTTACCTTAAATACCATTGATTCTTTAATAAATGATTTATTCATAACAATTTTGAATGTTAATCTTTCTATTCGTAATAGAAATACTCGAACGCTCTAACCGTTCAAGTACCGAATCAACCTTTAAGGAAGATACTCATCCACTTCTCGCAGGAAGGAGTACGCTCCCTATCTATGTAAAATGTCCCCAGCTACACACCAAACCATGTCCCCAAAATACGTAACTATTGGTCGTGATTGTTATACCAACCTCACCTTTGTAGATCAAAGGGCATAGCCTGTCATGTAGAAGTTCGTAGTACACTCAGGATTCAGATCAATCCATAGATGACCATATAGTATATTGAAATGAATTTCTTTATTTAACAGATATTATAAGAAACTCATTTCTATATAGGTCCAGTCCTATATGATTACATCATATAAGGTGTCTTCATTCTCATGTCTCTACATAGACGATCCCGGATCAAGGTCGCTATACATTTATAGAATGGACCTCGGCTATAGATAAACAGTAAACAAATTACCTATTTTGTTTACTCTCTATGGACTATTTTAGATTACTTACTTCAGACTTAAATCCTCTTGTTTATGACACTCATATACTAAGTCCGGAGATACATAAGTAATCTAGGGTAAACAAGATAATTTACAATAGACGATATTAAACAAACACCTTGGTAAATGAATAATGCATCTTTTTATTTCATAAAATATAATTCTGTTTACATTATATGAAGCTCTATGACATATATCCCAATAATAAACTTCAAAAAATATGGTGTGTCATGACTTAGACATGAAGGTGCTTCAGAAAATTTTAAAAGTTGCCAAATGAGAGATGTCACATTAAGAGGCTTTTGCCATGACTCAAGAAGAAGCTGAAACAATTCCTGACCCTGTCCCATTTTCCACGGTGCCTATAGCTTAATGAGACCTTGGCCCATCGTCTTCCACTGATGCTCTTCTAACCACTCCCGAAAGCACTTTTAGCTCTACATCATAATTTTTTCTTTGTTTTCTTTTTATAGGTGATCATGAGGGAGTCCAATGTATAAATTCAAAATTTAATGAAGGCAAATTTTTTACATTCGCAATTATTTTTCCCACAACACAGCACAGACCGAATAAGGACTCGATCTGGGACAACTTTCACTTTATCATTTAGCATGTTAAAACTAATCAACATTAACCATCACTTAGTAAGTATAATCAAATTAACTCCAAACATTCCCTTAAGGGATCTTGCCTCGAACATTAATAGAGATACCCGAGCTCATTACACTACAAATCTGACATTCTGACGTACTTCTTATACTTAGAAGATTTTGAGCCCTTCAAAAGATCTCTCCGTATTGGATATCTTCAACCCTTCCCTACCTGTCCTGAATCATATGGGATGTTAACCCCGATGGATCTAAAATCCATTACAGTTACTCCATTATAGTAGGGGCGTGGGGATGTTCTGATTTCACACTGACATAATAAGGCCTCAGTGGGATATACCCGATCCCGAGACGATAATGAACCTAGCTACAAGGGAATGATCCATTGCGCCATTCAGAAAAGGCCATTGGGGAGAGGCTCTGACCCCATGGCAATGAGCAGACCGAGGCCTCAGTGGGAAGTACCTGACCTTGAGCCGATAATGAACCTGGCCACAAAAGAGTGATCCCTCCTTGTGCCATTCATATAAGGACATGGGGATAAACTCTGACCCTATGCCCATGAACATACCGAGGCCTCGGTGGGATGTACCCGACCCCGAGTCGATAATAATCTTGGCTACTAGGGAATGATCCCTCGTGCCATTCAGATAAGACCATGGGGGAGAAACTCCGACCTTATACCAATGAACATACCAAGGCCTCTGTGGGATGTACCTGACCCCGAGCCGATAATGAACCTCGCCACAAAGGAATGATCACTCCTTGTGCCATTCAGATAACCTGGCATCAGCAAAACGAAAGCAGCCCTGAGTCATTATAATCACTTGGCCATAAGAGAATGGTCTCTCATTGTGCCATCCAAATAACATGGCATCGACGGAATGAATGCAGCCTCGAGCCATTATAAACACTTGGCTATAGGGGAATGGTCCCTCCTTGTGCCATCTAGATAAGGCCATCGGGGAGAAACTTTGATCCCATGCCAATGAACGTACCGAGGCCTCGATGGGACGTATCTGACCTCGAGCCGATAATGAACTTTGCCACAATGGAATGATTCATTCTTGTTCAAATAACATGGCCTCGGCGGAACAAATGTAGCCCTGAGTTATTATAATCGCTTGCCACAAGAGAATGGTCCCTTCTTATTCCAACCAAATATTATGGTCTCAGTGGAACAAATGGAACCCCGAGCCATTATAATCACAACCAAGACTGACCTGGAGGGAATATTTTCAACCTCTAACCATCTCTACGAACACTGGTAATGGCATCCCAAACCGAGTCGTGCAAAAAAAAACAAGACGACAAGTGTAACAAGGCGACGTGTCCCGACCAAATAACATCAAAGTAATCGAGGCAGCATTCTACCCCAAGTTACCTATAACAACAATTATGAATCTTACAATCCAGAGTCCCGGCGAACCGAGCTATGGACCGGAGGGGCAACCAACGCAATAATGAGATTGTCCTTATGTTAGGCAAGACCTCATGCCTACAAATGCAACAGAGGCCTCCTAGCCTTCCCAATGCTATACTCAGGGATTTAATATTAACATTACGGATCGACATGCCACGGGGGTCGTGCCTTCCCACCTGTTCTGCACCCCTTGATGTATTCTGATCACGAGTATTTCACCAGAATATTAAATAAGTCTTTCCCATTCAAATAATAAACAAGCGTATGTGAACAATTTCTTGAATTATTTGATTTGCTTTGAATAACTCCTTGAGTGTTCTCATAATGCTCCAAGCATCAGCTACCGCTATGTACTATCTTATAAAATCTAGAACCATCGATCCTAATGTTGGAGTTAGTGCTTGGAGCGCCAATACGAATAATGAATTATACATTTTATTATTTATTAATAAAATAACTACATTTTTATTTCATATCTTATTAATGGTATTGTCATTATACATATTAGATTGATGTATAAATATGCTAAGAGACATCGACCTTAGAATAGTCATGTAGTAATATTGGACACTAGGTGGTCCGATATTGCGATAAGTGTTACTATTATAAACTATTCTTAAAGTAAATATTCTTAGTCCTTGGTTTTGGAATACATATGAATTCTTATAACCTATAAGACTAGCACATGTCGTATATTGAATTGGAGTTCCAATGGTTTAACCCGATGTACCATGAGCTTTGGAAGCTTGTATAGATGTGTGGGTATTGGTTGGGCCGAATACTAAATGACTCACATGTGATTTTTAATAGTTAGAAGTACACACCACTGTCAATGGGAATCTCCTCGAGTCGAGTAGCATATGTGATCCTTTGACTAAAGGATGCCATTAATTTTGTGTGACATCCTCCACACTGATAGAATTAATTTTGTGTGACATCATCCACACTTTGATATCATAGAAACCTTTCATAGTCTGGCCTCTAGATGTTCGTTGGGTGTGGACTGATGCACTGGTTAATCAAGTGTGTATCAAGATAGGATCTGTCGACTCGTATGTGTACCACAAGGGGTTTAGGTATCCATGTGAGTAAGTCACTATTCTTAAGACTTTGGCCAAAACCAATCACCTAGGGTGGATCGCATCAGTTGTAAAGAGTCGTGGACATGTCGACATGAGATATGCACCTTGGAAACTTGACAGTGTATTCTATGTTTCCTAAGCACAACTCAGATAGCCTACGACGGAGAGATTGATAAACATATGTGATGACCTCGACTTGTATAGTTCAGAAAGGTCATTCGTATTCTTTGCGAATTCGGAGGTGGCCGAATTACGTACATATTAGCTAGGCTTATATGAAGGACATGTCTGAACTTAGAGAGTCTCAATATGAAGTGTACTCATTTAGCAGTTGGGTAGCCGATTAATTTTGATAAAAGATAATATTCGATATTATAATTATCAACTAAGATAATCAAATGTTATTGGATAATATTGATTATTTACTTTGACCTAATTGGATAAATTCAATAATTACACACGGGCTTAATTATAAATTGATAAATATCTCTACCATTTAAGGATATTTTGGTAAACACAAATATATAATTATATGAGTTTTTAGCTTGATTTAATTATATTAAATCAAAGTGGCAAATATTTAACTAATCCATTTACTAATTTTTGTCTTGATTTAATTGGATTAAATCAAAGTGGAAGACAAAGGTGATTAGTCACACCTAATTATACATATTTGGATAAATTAGATTAAGCCCAAATTAAATTTGATTAGAACTTTTATTAATTAAAAATTGCTTAAGTTTTTCTATAAATAGCAAGCTTGAGCAAGGTTTTAATTAAGCTTGAGAAAGCTAAATACAAGCAATTCTTGGAGAAATTAGCATAAGTTAGAGAAATGTTTAGAGAAGCTTTGTGAGATTTCTACAACATTTCATCTATGAGAAATCAAGATTGGATCTTGGAGTGAAGTTTGCTAGCATTGGAATCAAGATTGGATCTTGGAGTCAAGCTTGGAAATCTTTAAAGTTCTCCAACCATTTCAACAAAGAGAAGGAAATTGGATCTTTGCATCAAGTTTACTAGGTAAGTTTGAACTTCTCTTAAACTATGTTCTTTATAGTGAGTTCTTCATTAGTGAGACATATAGTGATGAATTATGTATTGGATGCATGATTACATAGCTTGGAGTTGAAATAAGACTAATAAATTATGTTAGGATACTTTGGAAGTATAAACATAATATGCTTGTTAATTAGGTCAAAGATGTTCAAGTTGGACATGGAACAATTAATAAGAGTTTGGAGCTATTGATTAAAGCTTAGAGCTATGGCTACCATTATAGAATCACTTGACCACCTTTGGGTAAACTAGAATTGTTCATGAGACATTTCATAGTGAGATTCCAAATTGGTTTGTGTCAAACAAATGCATATAAGTATGTAGAGTACATGTGTGCTAGTTGTATAATATGTGTTGATGGTGGTTATGATGCTAAAATTGGATTTTAGGTGAATTTGAAGTATTAGGAGAAAATTGAAACTGTTTAGTATTGGTTTGGAGTAGAAAACGCTCACTGCCTAGGGAAGCGTTGCGACTCTGACCTCTCAGCATCACGACACCGAGCATCAGACCTAGAAGCATCGCGACGCACACCCTTCCACGTCGCGACACTGAGATATTCAGCTCTCGTAGTTGCTCTCGCACTTTGGAGCGTCTTACGCCTAAGCTTCCGCGTCGCGATGCGCTAAGCTGATACATACTGAAACTTTATTTTCTCCGTTCTACAGTTTCCGGACTCCGTTTTGGTCCTCGTTTTGTCCTACGGACCCGAAACGAAATGTAGTTTTACATAAAATATTTTAAAACACACCCATGCTAGATATCCAAGGGTTAGACCCACTTTCGCTGTGTGGGGCACCGATTTGACTTTAGGGGTTCCACATCCATCCCAACACCTAAATATATGATTTCACTCTTAGGTTATCATCATTCCCTTTTTTCAAAAGTCTCTATGTCTTCGGGAGTGGAATCATGATCGATTTCAATAGGTAATGTATTGATCGTCAAATAACTTAACTTTTCTGACTCCAAGATAAGCTTATGTTCATTTCCCATTGAAAATAGTTCTCGGCTCCTTTAAATTTATTAGAATCCAAAAGTCGCACTAGGATTTGCAACAGCCATCTACAAGAGAACAGTTTAACATTAACAAAACATCTTCATTTCAATATAAAAATACTAATATGATTATGGATTTTAAATCTATTAGTACCATCCCACTACTTTATGTAATTTTATAATCTCCTTTAATGAGAATATAGAAATTTGAAAATCAAAATTTCATAGCGGGAAGTGGATCCCATGATATTTACTCCTGCCTCACAATAATGACATTCTTAGCCTTCATAAACTCATTAGGTAGACCTCCAAGGTCAATCACATTCATGTGACTCCTAAGTTTGGTCCTGAACCGTTTTTTATCCTCACAATAATAACGGTATTGGATTAAGACGTGTTTCAAGTATACTTGTTAATGTTCACTAATAAGCTTCGTAAGTACACCCTTACAATAATAATGGTATTGGGTGACTACGTCAACTCATCACACTACTTCTAATGTTTTATCGGAGCGACCTAAGTTTCGACCATTTATACCCTCACAATAATGACGGTATTGGGCATAAGTAATAAGAACTCATTCATCTCCATATTGACAAGATGAACCATCCAATAATATTGTAACATTATTAATACTATTACTTAAAATAAAGTAATCACGAGAGATTTATGACAATCAAGTCATTAACATGTTTGGGTCAAAATAAAAATTTTAATTTAAGATATGCAATGCATATCCAACATGACTCATGTATAATTAAATCAAAATTTCAAAAGCATAGATTCAAATACATATGTTGCATGGTTAAGACATGCGCTGATTCCATTCTGTTGGGGCGGTTGTAGGACCCCTAGGGTCGGATCGATACCCCGAATAGCAGAAGTGGATCTAACCCATAGATATCAAGCATGGATGTATTTTTAAATTATTTTATGGAATACGATATTCCATTACGATTTCTTAGGAAAAAAATGGGACCGAATCGATTTCCGGAAACTCCGGAACGGAGAAAATAAAGTTGCAGCACTCTTAGGCAACAGCTCTCGGCGTGTCGTGACGCGCAGGATTGGGAGTCGCAACGCCTAATCTATAAATTCTCGACGTTACGACGCGCAAGGGTGAGCGATGCGACACCCAAAGCTCTGAGAGGTGAGTATCGCGACGCTGGAGATCTGAGTCAAGACACTGACCTGTGTAATATACTAACAGTTAGCAAATTTACCTTGAATCCAATGCAAAACACTTCCAATTTTCTCCAAACACTTCAGTACACCTAAGATATAATTTTAACATCAAAACCAACATCAACATATGTTATACAATAAAGATACATGTATTCTAAATATATTTATATATTTCTTTGAATCAAAATATAAACCAAAATAGAATCCCATAATAAAGTGACTTATGAACAATTCTAGGTCACTCAAAGGTGGTCAAGTGATTCTAGAATAGTAGTCATAGCTCCAAGATATCATCTAAAATTCAAAACTCTAATTTTATGTTACATGTCTAACATGAATATTTTAATTAAATCACAAGCATATTGTGTTTATGCTTCAAAATCATACATATACAATTTATTAGCCTAATTTGAACACCAAGCTATGTTATTATGTATCCAATACATAATACATCTATATATATTTCATTAATGATAACAACTCAGTAATGAAAACATAGCTTTAGAGAAGATCAAACTTACCTAGCAAGCTTGATTACAAGATCCAATCTTCTTCTCATTGTCGAAATATTATAGAGAACTTCCAAAGCTAGTAAGCTTGATACGAAGAGACAATCTTCTTCTCCTTGTTGTTGTAGAGAACTTCCTATAGGAAACGCTTTCCTTGCGCAGAGGAAACGGTTTATGCACATGAATCGGACTTGAAAAAAATTTTTGCCCTTCCCTTTGAGTGGCCAAATCTGACCAGCAGTACCACTGAAGTTTTGCTACTGCTTTGAAAAAGATTTCAACCGTGGAACAGTACTCGAACAGCCCCGAACAGCAGTGTAAAAATCGGAATGTTTTGGACACAAAATGCGCCCAAACCACAACCCAAACAGTCCACTATTTTTGTGAACTGCAGTAATATTTTCAGGTCTGACTTTTCAGAGAAAAATAGCCCCCAAAAAATCCCAAAAGTCCCCTATGTGTTTCCCAAAAATTATGGATTGATACGAGATCAAACTGATCCCCGAAACACCGAAATGAGTGCTCGACAGTGGGCAGAAATTCACCCCACTACCGTGAGTCTAAGGAGAATAAAATAAGATGAATAAATACTGGTTCAACATCACAAAGTCTTTTGAGCTATGTCTCACAACCAATGGAAAGTAAGGTGGGCTACACTCACAAGATAAATCCCTAAACTATTTAGAGATTTATCTCACACAACAACTTTTGTTCTTTAATTTCTTCTTCTTGTTGTTTTCGTTTTCTCTCAACTCTTGAGAGGATTTGGAGAAGATGAAGATGGAGGCTAGGGTTGCAAAAAAAAAAAGGATTAGGCAAAAGGCAAAAATAAAAGACCTTTTATACCTAGGGAAATTTGTTTCTAAACCAAATCAATCCATTCCCCTTTAAGCATGGAATTTTCGGCCAAGGCTAGTAATTGCCTCTTTAATTTTTTGTAACATCAAATAAGAATTGAACGAAAAAATAAATTACAAAAATTAAATATGCAATTGCCTTTACAAATACATAACTTTCAAAGCCATCAAAGAAAACTTTACTTTTTCCTCCATGCTAAATTCGCCCATGGTATTGTTTTAATATTAGTTTTGCAATATTAATATTAAATTTCCATAAAGCCAATATATGTTACAAAAATAAATATTTAATTAACCTTTTGAAAGTCATAACTTCCAAAATAATATCAAGGGTTTCCAAAACTAAAAAATTAGAAATTCCAACTTTAGTCTAATTAAATTATAAATTATATCAAATATAATTTAATTTTATTCATTTAATAATTATCATATAATTATTAAAACCATATATTAACTTTTAATATATAGTTCCAAGTGTGACAAATAATGTTATTAATCATATTAATAATATTTATACATATGTGAGTATATAATTGGACTATCCAATTATACTAAATCCGCTATAGTGTATTGAGCTAGCACGGGGACCAAATGGACCTACGGTTCCAAGCTCCAATAATCTCGAAATACCAATTAAACTCTTAATCAAATATTTCGAATTATTAACTCCGGGTTATTCCACTAAAAATCTGAAGTTGCACTCTTGTTGCCGCAGATGGTATATTAAGCCGAACCAAGTCGGTGTCTATCGATATAGTCACTACATACGAATTGACCCTTCACGAGTATCTCGTAATTAGAGTCAGGTCATAATGTATGTTATACCCTTCTAATTATTTATACCTTAAACACCATTGATTCTCTAATGAATGATTTATTCATAACCATTATGAATTTTAATCTTTCCATTCGTAATAGAAATACTTGAGCACTCTAACCGTTCAAGTACCGAATCAAACCTTAAGGAATATACTCCTCTACTTCTCGCAAGAAGAAGTGAACTCCATATCTATGTAATGCTAGGGATATGCCCTATACCCAACTTGTGGATGGGCTATATGTACATGTATTTGTAATATATTCATTAATTAAAAAAATTGTAATCTTTATTATTCGTGTCTTACATAACTTATATGAATCATCAAACACTGTAATAAAGCCATTGGAGTAATAAGATGATGGCTTCCACGCCTTATGAGAATCATTACTCTTAAACGTTCATAGTCATAGTTTTCTGAATAATCTGGGCGTTCACAAAGCGGAGAGACTAGCATGATGATATGATCCGCCCTTAAGTGGGGTAGCCGATCTCATAGGCTACTAGCAGAGATCCGTCTGCTTGGTGTATCACATGGATACATGAGTTGCTCGTGTCCATCGAACTCACCGCCGAAAGTTTTCACATGGAGTGTTTATCCCATGTGTCTGTGAGAACTTTCATGTATCGATTGTATGACTAGTCCTTAGACTTGAGGTCTTTACAATCTTATTTGTGGATCAAATAACTTTGACATTCTCCTTCCCGGTTCAAAAGATCCGGTCATAAGGGTATGATTGGGTCATTTGTTGAAACACATGAAGTTTGTAAAGATACAATAGAGAATCACCGCTCTCTCAGATAATATTTTCTTATAAGAGTAGTATTCCAGTTCGCGGGTTGATATGTGTGATCAGTGTTTGAGACTGTGGCCGCAGCGGAAGAATCATGTGAGATTCTTGGGTTAGCACGATTCATGACACTATCAACATCATACCTTTGACTATATGGGTGGACAATTTCCATACCCTAGGTCAAACGGTGGGGATACAGTGAGGTGAGAGACCGTATCATATGTAAATCGCATACAAAAATGGGTATATATATATTTCCTTCTCATTTGGGGGACTTGGCATGTTTCTAGATGTCAACCTTGGTCATTGAAATCGAACGACCATCTGATCGGAGGATAATTTATGTTCGATTAAATTATCACGATTCATTTCATGTCCAACTTGAGGGGAACCCAAAAGGTAACACACAACAAAGTCGAAATCAATGGTTAACAGTGCACAGTACAAATTTAACAGCATATATGATTGCTGTAGGAATTGTTCATAAATAGTTCAATGTGTTTAATTATTGAACAGATCATTTTTGAGGTTCCATATTGGCTTGGGATTGGTGAATGACGATATGGGTACTTTGGGAATCGGAATAAATTAAAAAAAAAAACATGAATAGTAATGTGAATAGTAAAATTTTTTGTTATTTGTTTTCAATTCCAATTCGGCCCAAACTCTTATTAGGGTTTTATAATCTCATTAAACCACTAAATTACGATCCAAAGGCTAAGATTAAATTAGCATTTATCCCACATCAGATTCTTAATTAATTTTGTTGTCTTTGGAGCATCTATATAAACCCAAAGAATTCTTTACAAATTTTTGCACCAAACCTTTCATATCTTGGGTTTATATAAGTGAGCAACTCTAAATTTTTAGAGTAAGCCACTGATTTTGAGGATCCTTAAGTCTAATTGACCAGAGGAACCTCGAGTTAAAAGTTTTAAGGTATTTGCCTAGGCTAGCACCAAGGCAAAATACCTGTGCACTCAAGGCGTAGTCTTGCCGTTGAGTTTTGGCTTTGGTGTGTGCATCTTTGGAGGCCACACGCTTGGCTGGCTCTTTGGAACGTGGAAGAGCTTGCTGAGTTCGAGAAAGGCTTGTAGATTGGAGGGAGGACTTGAGGAGTTTTCGGTTCAAGTAAGTCTTTTTCTTTCTTTATTTTAATTAGAGCTCTTATGATAGTTAGCATGTTTAGGTTTATGTTCTTTGCATATTTTATGAGTTTTTATGCTTAGAATATATAGTAACATGCCTAGGCTTGTAGAATAATTAAAAAAAATAGGTATTGGGCAAATGGATAGCGGCATCATAATTTGATTTATTAAATTTTCCGTGCGCACTCGCGGCCGCTTCTCTACAGGGGTATCAGCGCGCCATTGTTTTTTATTAGTTCTCTCTCATTTGAACTCTAAATTGGGTGTGTAAAAGCTCGTTGGAAAGCTAACACCCTGAATCTAATTTTAGGCACAAGTTTTGCATGATTTAGTTAATATTTGAATTGTGAAATTACATTTAATGTTCACGAATCTGTAAAAAAATGTGAATAGTAAATTTATTTGAATAAAATAAATTTCAATATCATAATTAAATATTAATCAAAGTTATTTAATGCCTAAAATAATTCCAACATATTAAAACTCATATGCTTGATGATTCTATGTATGATTAGAATTTGCATGATTATCTTAGGGTGCAAGCATCTAGAGACTTTCTAAGGAAATAGAGAGTGTATTGCTTATCCCTTATCTAAGTAATTATTCGTGATGAACTTAGAGATTTATTACCTTTAAGGCTAATAAATATAAATCACTTGTTTATAATAAAAGACATTATAAAAGATACAAGTGGGGTGGGACCAAGGCGTTAATAAAACTTTCCAAACTAAAGTTAATTTAACAAAATGTATTACTAGAGTTAGATAATGATTTGGTGTATTCCTTCACTCACTACCTTTTTATAGCCAAAAGGAAAAGCTGTGAAGACATCTAGATAATCATTTACTCAAAGCTTACTTTAAAGCATATTTAAAGTATTGGACTAATTTGGAGGATCTATTGTTTATTCCTGTCACCAAGGCAATAAGAGCCTAAGAGGTAAGGGTATTTAAGAGAGTTCGCTCCACCCTCTCTCTGGGGAATTTTCAATGGAGGAATCCATTTGACAGTTATTCACTTAAACTTGCTAAAATCCTCAATAATAATTTAAGTCTAAAATTTGCCTCCCATTGTAAAGTATAGACCCAATGGGCTTAAACCGTATTGGCAGGACTAGGCTTTACCAGATTGACCAATACTAATTTGACCTAAATCATACTATTGACAATGGTTTGACTTTTCTGAGTCATAAGACGCAGTGACCCTTAGGCGTGGTATTATAACTTAGTGGCAAAGATTGGGTGTCCATAAGGACTAGCATAAGCTATGGCATGTTTGATTGCCCAACCCAATGATCAATGAATTGTGATTTATATCATAAATTGGTTGGGTACCTATCTAATTATCGTATTTTATAACGACCGGCCCTAGTCGGAGTTATGAAATGATGATAATGGGATCCTTGCCCACAAGAAATCCATCATATTAGGGTTGATGCGATTTGCTTAAAATTTTAAAACAATTCAGTGAGAGCAACTTCATAATATTAAAAGCCAATGTTATTATGAAACATTAATGAAAACATATTCCTAATTTTAACATTCTCTCTTAACAGGTGGGTTAAAATATTTCACAAACATTCAAATAGAAAATAGAGTATCACTTCGTTCCATCTTTGATGAGCATAAGCTCAAATGAGACAACTACAATAACTGGTTTAGAAACCTTAAAATTGTCTTACGACAAGAAAAGATTTTCTATGTTCTTGAAAGACCATTTCCCCCTGAACCTGCAAAAAATGCTGACCAAAATACATTTGATGCTTAGAAGAAACACGTCGATGATGATGAGCAAGTACTTTGCATAATGTTGGCTCTATGTCAGACAAACTTCAGAAAGCTCACGAAGATATGGATGCTCAAACCATCATCTTTCACTTGAAGGATTTGTATGCAACTTCTGTTCATACCGTGAGATTCCAAGTGTCATGTGCCTTATTCCAAACAAGGTATAAGGAAGGATCTGTTAGTGGATATGTGCTTAAGATGATTGGCCACATTGAAAAATTGGCCAACCTCGGGTTCATCATGGATCATGAGATAGGTCACGATCTAATTCTTCAGTCCTTACCAAAAGACTTATCTAACTTTATTATGTAGTTTCATATGTCTAATAAGGAAGCTACTTTAGCAGAATTACACAATCTGATAAAGCAAGCAGAGAAGGACATGAAACCAGAGCTTAAAACCTCTGTCATGCTTACGGGTACGGACCTGAAGCCACGAGGCCCAAAGAAAATTAAGGGCAAGGCCAAGGCTCCAGATCACCTAAAGCCTAATGGTAAGGTGGAGAAGAAAAAGGGAAATGGGAAATGTTTCTTTTGTGGAAAGAATGGTCATTGGAAGAAAAACTGCAGATCCTTGAAATCCATGGAAGCTAAGGAACCCCAAGAGGCCAAGAAGCCCAATGCTTCAGGTATATTGTATATGATTGAACTATATTCTCAAAACTTTGAACCTTCTACTTGGGTGCTTGACACCGGTTGTGGGACTCACTTGTGTAACAATGTGCAGGGCCTGAGAAACAGTAGGAGACTTCTTTATGGGAGGTTGACTTACGCATGCGTAATGGAGCAAAACTGGCTGCATTGTGCATGAGGACTTATTCATTAGTTTTGCCGAATGGTTTAGTTTTAGACTTAGAAGATTGTGTTTATGTATCTTCTCTAGTAAAGAACATCATTTCAATTTCTTCTTTATGTAATAAAGGCTTTTCATGCCTAATAAGTTGTAATGAATGTTCTATTTATTTCAATGAAATAAAATATAGAGATGGTATGTTGAATAATGGTATCTATGTCTTACAAACTAACAAAGAATGTTCAACCTCTAATATATACAATGTTAACACGAATAATCTCATGAATCACTTCTATAGCACAGTCGCTTAGGTCATATCAATGAAACAAGATTAACAAAGCTACATAAGGAAGGGTATTTCAGACAACCTTATGGAACTTGTGAGTCTTGTTTACTTGGTAAAATGACCAAATTACCCTTCAAAGGTAAAGGACAACGTGCAGCGGAGACATTAGAACTCATACACTTTGATGTATGCGGACCAATGTTAGTCACCGCTAGAGGTAGATTCCCCTACTTCATTACCTTTATCGATGATCACTCGCGAAGACTTCAAAGCTGAAGTAGAAAACCAGCTTAATAAAAGTATTAAGTCACTAAGGTCTGACCGAGGTGGTGAATACATAAGCAACGAATTTCAAGATTACTTGAGAGAAAATGGCATTGTTTCCCAGTGGACTCCTCTGGGAACTCCACAGCATAATGGGGTCTCCGAAAGGAGAAATCAGACATTATTAGATATGGTCCGATCAATGATGCCAGGTACAGATCTACCTCTTTCATTTTGGGGTCTTTCTTTAGAAACTGCAACACTACTACTAAACCAAGTTCCTTCCAAGACTGTTAGTCAAACACCATATGAGTTATGGTCTGGGCAACGTCCTAGTCTTAGTTATCTAAGAGTTTGGGGATGTGACGCATATGTTAAGCTCACACAAACTAACAAATTGGATGATAGGGCAATTAAAT
>SKCR01034320.1:0-49847 GCA_019454045.1 Zanthoxylum bungeanum
ATTCTACAAACTTGTCTGCCAACTCTTTGTATGATCCAATGGATCGATATGGGAGGATGATGAACCAAGTGAGGGTTGGGCCTGCAAGAGTCTCCCAATACCTTCTACACATTCCAGCCTCACATTGGTGTGAATCTAAGGCTGTAGACATCATCTTATACTTGTAATAGACGATGTGGTAATATTGGTCGGTGGATCCATTATAGAGGGATTCCAACTCTTTGTATGATCCAATGGATCGATATAGGAGGATGATGAACCAAGTGAGGGTTTGGCCTGCAAGAGTCTCCCAAAACCTTCTACATATTCCAGCCTCACATTGGTGTGAATCTAAGGCTGTAGACATCATCTTATACTTGTAATAGACGACATGGTAATATTGGTCGGTGGATCCATTATATTATTCTTCATTGGAAGCTTCACTCTAGGTAGGCTGGTGATTATGCCCAAAATGTACTCGCGGTTATCGCAGTATAGTTGGGGTGTCGATTCATTAGAGAGATGGTTACTAGGAACTAATTCACTTAAGCATAAATTTTAGCAATAACTTATTTAAAGGAAAGATTAAATTGACAATTTAAACTATGTATTATGAAAAGTTTGCAGGATTTTATCAGTAGAGAGAAACAGAAAAGAGTCAGGAATCCCTCTTGTACCAAGTTCTTATATTCAGTTATTGATTCTTTTTATTACGCAATTGAGGGTTTCACGTCCCAAACCAATAATTGGAGGATATTCAATTCTAGACATGTTAAGTTCTAAGGTAATTGATAAATTATCTTCTCTATAGTAACAACACACAAGGCTATCGTTACAACCTATCTAACGATGACAATATACTCTCAAGCAATATTGCTGCAGAAGGTTAACTCATAAAACAACCTTGACCAGGCACAACTGATTTCACAAACCAAACATAGAAAAATCATGACTGAATCTATAAGAAAATTGACAAAATACAGTTTCTGGATTCATATAATCAAAAGATAAAGAGAACAATAAGTTTATCAATTGTATTAAGCAAATAAGTTCACCCAGAATCAATAACAAGAATAAAAGAGTTGAATACAAGAGTTCATCCTTAGCTTTGTTTTAGGAGATTAGTTCTCAATGCAGAAGAAATAAACAATGTTGATAGATCAGAGAGACATCATCATTGGCTTCAAGTTCTTCATTATTGTCTCTTTATTTTATGTTTATGGCTATTGTTTCTGAGTTTTTCCTCTTCTTAGGGTTTGGACGAAGTTGGGTTTATATAGAAAAGCCTCGGAGTCATTATACGCATCAAAAACATCAAAATCAGGGTTTTGGGGTCTTCCAGGGTGCCACGTCACCAAACTTGCGGCCAACTTGTATAAGGAGCATGCAGGCACCACGGCGTCAAGAAGTTGGGCACCGCGGCTGATGAGCAGAAAATATATAACTATTTCTTGCCCCTTTAACCTAGTATTTTGTATTGCTTCTCGGGTTTTATAAATGTTTTTATGTGTTTTGTGTTATTTTGTAGATAAATAAAGTTTTGGGAATCACCGGAATCAAATCGAGGCCCAAACAGCAAAAAACAGAGCAAAAGGGCAAAATTGTCATTTGAGCATCGCGACGTGCAAACCTTCTACGTCGCGACCGCTAACTTGCACCGGACATGTGTCAACATAAGAGAAACTTGCTATCATACACATTTGCTAACATGCGCCGGTCACGTGTCAACATCACAACACTTGCTATCATACGCTGGACACGTGTCATGATCCCATGCTGCCGACACTACACGTCATTGCTTACGTCATTGTCGCGACACGCATAACCTCACGCGTTGCGACGCCGAGCCAATAATTCAGCTACCGATGGAAAACGCGTACACGTGTCAGCATCTCAGGAAGCCGCGGACAGGTGGCACAAATCAACGACGCGTCGCGACGCACTAGTTTTAGTTATTTAATTTATGTATTTTTATTTTTAGTAGTAGTAGTAATACTTTCCTAAGGTTCTGAATAAGGATCTAAGTACTTTATTTTTATTTATTTAATTTTTTCACTTTTAATTATGCATTTTTATTTTTAATAGTAGTCGTAGTTTATTTACTTTTTATTTCTTTTATGTTTATTAGTTAATTTTCTGATGGGGGAAGGGTGGAGCTTTTATTATTATAATTTAGAATAATCTCCCTTTAATTAAAATATATAAATTATCTTAAAACCTGACTTAATTGGATATCGCCTTTATGGTCGGTTGGACTTAATTAAATTGATTTTAAACTAAGTAAATTGGATATCGCCTTATGGTCGGTTGGCATTAATTCAAAATCTGACTTAATCAGGATACCGCCTATATGGTCGGTTGGTAATATCATGAAAATTTATATATTATTATAAGAGAGATTTCTCAATTAGAAATAGTAAAGATAGATTAATCTCACTTATAGTATAATATGGAAATTATAATTTAATAATATGGATTAAAGTTGATATCGCCTTAATGGCTGGTTTTATTTATGTAACATAATGTAACAACGCCTATATGGTCGGTCTTTAGGTTACAGATGATTACCGCCTATATGGCTGGTTTATGGAAAAATAATAACACCAAATAGGCACAAACCTTCTGCGTCACGACCGCTAACGTACGCCGGACATGTGTCAACATCAGAGAAACTTTCTATCATACGTACTTGCTAACATGCACCGGCCACGTGTCACATCACATCACTTGATATCATATGCCGGAAACGTGTCATCATCCCATGCTGCTGACAGTACACGTCATTGCGATGCGCACAACCTCACGCATCGCGACGCCGAGCCAATAATTCAGCTGCCAATGGAAAACGTGTAAATGTGTCAGCATCTCAGGAAGCCACGGACAGGTGGCACAAATCAACGGCGCGTCGCGACGCTCAGGACTACACGCGTCGCGACTCGCAGGTCAAAATTTTACCTATAAATTCAACTCGATTTCATTTCAAAATTTCATACCGTCCTGAAGTTCCTAATATGGGATTAAGGATTGTATCTTGTTTGTTTAGTTTTAGTTATTTAATTTATGTATTTTTATTTTTAGTAGTAGTAGTAATACTTTCCTAAGGTTCTGAATAAGGATCTAAGGACTTTATTTTTATTTATTTAATTTTTGCACTTTCAATTATGCATTTTTATATTTAATAGTAGTAGTAGTTTATTTACTTTTTATTTATTTTATGTTTAGTAGTTAATTTTCTGCTGGGGGAAGGGTAAAGCTTTTATTATTATAATTTAGATTAATCTCTCTTTAATTATAATATATAAATTATCTTAAAACCTGACTTAATTGGATACTGCCTTTATGGTCGGTTGGACTTAATTAAATTGATTTTAACCTGACTAAATTGGATACCGCCTTTATGGTCGGTTGAATTAATTCAAAATCTGACTTAATCAGGATACCGCCTATATGGTCGGTTGGTAATATCATGCAAATTTATATATTATAATAAGGGAGATTTCTAAATTAGAAATAGTAAAGAGAGATTAATCTCACTTACATTATAATATGAAAATTATAATTTAATAATATTGATTAATGTTGATACCGCCTTAATGGGTGGTTTTATTTATGTAACATAATGTGACATAGCCTATATGGTCGGTCTTCAGGTGACAGATTATTACCACCTATATGGCTGGTTTATGGAAAAATAATAACACTAACTTTATTACTGGTTTGACTTAATTGGGTAACACTGACAATTTCTATATTATAATAAAGTTAGATTTCTAAGGGTGGATCCCCTAACCCTATCATTTTTTCATTTTTATTCTAGGGAAGTGATTAAACACAACATTCACATGCTTAATAATTGATTTAATTATATTATGGGTAATACTTTAGTTTGTTTATTAAATCTTAAGCTTAATGCTTCTTGTTGCCTGATCACCAATAAGATTGATGTGGTAAACTTAAATTGAACTTGGAAAAGGGATTTTAGGTTTCAGTCTTAGATTCAATAGCTACGATCTCACTTTAGGATAGATAACCCTTAGGTAGATTTCCTTCCAGGATAGACATATACCTATCGGGCGGGGGTAGCCACAATTGGAACTTGAACTTAATGAATTCAGGTAACTTGGTTAACATAGGAATATGATTAATTGGGTTATACTTGATGTTTGCATCTGACCATCGACATAGGCTTTTGCATATCTTCGTGTTCCAGGTTAGCAGATTGATTTATTACACATATATATGAGAGTCAATTCATCATTAGAATAATATTGTGTGGAATCACAACCCTATATATTTTTGTCTTTTGTTTATTTTCTTCAGTGTTTTCTTTTGTGTATTTATTTATTTATAAAATCCACATTCAACCAAACAATCAAGCAATCATTCTCTTCTCCCTTTAATTGGATACCTGTAAATAAATAGTATCAATAATTAATAACAACAATATAAATTAAGTCCTTGTGGGATCGATATTTTTATACTACTTGAGCGACGTGTGCTTGCGTTACATGTGTGATGTCACCGATCAAGTTTTTGGCGCCGTTGTCGGGACTTATTTTTCTTGAGTTTAATTTTGAAGCTATCTAATTTACCTGTATCTAATTTTCTTTACTTTTACCTGTAAGTTTTATTTCTTTATTTTATTTTCAAGTGGTTGAAAATGGAATATTTTTGGGCGATGGAAGAATTACGAGCTTTACAAAGAAATGATACACCCCAAATCAGTGAGCAATAGTCCGGTTTTCTGAGGCTTGTTGTCCACCCCAACAACTATCACTGGATGTCAGAACCAATCAATACAACATTTTCTCAACATAACGCAATGAGGATATGTGAGATATGTAATGGTAACCACTCGAGCGATCAATGCATATACCTCTACAATTTAGGGTGGCAGAACTATCAAAGACCTTCATATAATGAACCAGCATATTTCACTGAACCATATTTTCCTACTTATCCGCCATCAACCTACGATCTTCCAGGACCAGAACCATAAGTGGGAAGACAGTTGATAAACAGGCTCGAGAAACGGGAAGCTGAACATGATGCAATGTTTCTGGATCATATAAAAACCTTACAGAGGCTGGCAAATGAATTGAGACAAATAATCAACAACCAGAACTACATACCTCACAGAACAAATTCAAAAACACTGACAAAGCCTTCGAGTACCAAGCATTTCATGATGACACCTTAACAGAGAAAGAGGCTGAGCAATATCAAGAGTCAGAGGAATCAGTTCAGAAGTCCAAACCAACAGAATCTCAATTTTATTTTTATTATTCATCAAACTCTGATGAGGATCAAGAAGTAGAGTTGTATGTACCAACTACAAGTGAGGATGAAACTCTGCATCCTCAAAATGAAGATCTTGGAACAAGCATTGCATAAATGTTTGAAGAAGAGCCACCCGAACCATTCATATCAACCACAGAGGATAAAGACGTAAAATCAGACATATCTTTACATCCTCAGGTTGACAGTTATAGAGCATGCATTTCACGAATGACAGATGAAGAGCTGAATGTGGAAATTTTAATATACATATATGAAGAAATGATGGAGCAAAATGCAAAGAAAATGGAGGAGAAAATGTCTGACCATATTGAAGACCTCATGCATTCAAGAGAAATATCACTATTTTGGGGAGTACAAATCAAAGAAACCACCCATAATCTTGATAGAATGAGACTTCCATTCAAAGTCAAGCACCATACGAGACCTCCTAATTTTCTTTCTTTCTTTTTAGGAACCACTGGAGTGATAAAGTTTAAAAAGGTGGCACAAGCACTGAATGAGACAAAATTCTTTTTGCCACTTTACCGTTGGAAGAGACCCTTCAAAAGCAACGCTCATGGGATTGTCTTTAATCGGACTTCCAAAACCACGCTGAAACCTCATTGACGGATGGATTTCAGTCACGTCTGACTGAAGATGAAAATTTCAGTGCTAGCAGAGAGGCAACCCATGCAATTTTTATTGCAATTTATGTTTTATTTTGTATACATGTTGTAGAGTTTTTAATTTTGTGTGATATTTTTCAGGGAAAAACACAAACGGAGCAATTAAGGCAGAACAAGATAAGAGGAATGGTGTTTGGCAATCACAAGGATGAGATTTAATTCATTAGTGATGGCTGAGTAAGGAATGAATTATTGAGACGCATCCTAATGGATTTATATACCAAGCGAGTCACGTATTGCGTACACAATTCCAGTGCCTTAAATAATTGCTTTCATTACTTTTCGGTTGTGATTTCCTTAATTTTCGCCGACAGGATCCAGACTTTTTGACTTTCACGATATATTTTACTGTTTAGCAAATAATTGTCATTTGACAGGTACTAGTGCTATTATTACTCACCCTTTTCAGGTTCTATAAATTCAGCTCGTTATTGCACTCTTGCAGACATCCCGATTTGAGAAGAAATATATAAAAAAATGGAAGCAACTTCAAGAAGACGAGTTGTAAACATCTATATGTTTTGCGGTACTAGTGTTAGTTCTAAACCAGAGTATGTTGAGGCAGCACATGAATTGGGTAGAGTCATAACTGAAAGGAATATGCACTTAGTATATGATGGTGGCAATCTTGGACTAATGGGGTACGTTTCAAGGGTTGTACATGAATGAGGTAGTCAAGTTCTGGGAATCATCCCAAAACCTTTGGATGAAGCGAATCTTATAGGACCATCAAACGAAGAGGAACTTATTGTGCCAGGTAATTCTGAACTACTTGTTGAAATGATTAACCGTACCGATGCTTTTATTGCTTTACCTGGTGGCTTGGGCACGATGGAGGAAATTTTTACAGTGCTATCTTGGGCGAACTTGAACATACACCAAAAACCAATTGGACTGTTTAATATTGATGGATTTTGTGACTTTCTTTATGTGTTTCTTGATGATGCCCGAAGAAATAGATTCATGTCAAAACCTGTAAAAGTTATTCTCTTCAATGCCAGAACTGCCCATGATTTAATTGACCAAATCTTAGCCTTTGAACCACAAATGACCCTATCATTTCCAAGATAAACTTGTCCGATAATGATTGTGGTAAAAAGTGTCAGATAAATCTGGATCGTAACCTTTCATTTTCTTTTTAGATGTAGAATTTCAGCTAACCAGGTACTGTCTTCTAAACTCTTCTTCTACTTTTTAGACATTGGGGACAATGTCTCAATTAGGTTTGGGGGAGGGGAATAGTTGATTAGTATCTTGTTTTTATTTTTTTTCGTTGTGTTGTTTTTGAATTTTTGTTCGTTGTGTTGTTTTTGCTTAGTTTTTAGTCAAAAATTTCAAACAAATTCAAAAAAAAATTCTAATTTTTTTTTGTGTTTTTATGTTTTTAATTTGACTAATCAGGTGAAATTGGTGTGAGATAGCTGAGTATGGAATTTCCACTATTGATACGTATCTCAACCTATTTAGTAAGAAGTTAATTTTTATTTATTTCCTTTTAAATTATTTAATTTGTGAATTCTCCATAATACTGACTAAATTTGATCTTCATATGCTCAATTGACAGGTATTATCAACATGCATGGTAACATACAACCATGAGTTGTAATTGAAAAGTTTGTAATATTCAGTGCTCTAGTTTAATTGGAGGAATAATCTAAAAAAGCGATGAAATAATAAGAGGAAAAAAAAATTTAACATATGAGATCTGAGTAATTAAGTCTGTAGGGGTGTTTTAACACCTAGTGCCCTAAAGCTAACTGGTTTGGGAGTCACTGGCCCAAATCTCATTACATGGATTGAAGATGTTATAAAAAAAAGATAATGATATCTGAAATCCGAGTAATTAAGTCTGTAAGGGTGTCTTAACACCTAGTGCTCTAAAGCCAACTTGCTTGGGAGTCACTAGCCCAAAGCTTGCTATATGGATTGAAAATGTTATGTAAATAAATAAATAAATAAAATCCATTGCTAAAAAGGTGTGAATTCTGATATAACTTTAGGATAAAAAATATTACTCTCTTTTCAACTACACTTATGAATATTGTGGGCACAATGATTTGATTAATAACTTGTTGGTTGTGTATATGGAGAATGGTAAAAATAATCGGAGAATTTACTTATTTGGTAATTTAGAAAGAAAGAAAACAACTATTAACTTGGATAAGAAGTTTCACTTGTTTAGTCACTAACTTGTTAATCTTTTTGCTTTTGTGTGCATTTGACGTTTGTAGGTATCGTTGCTGTAAGCCCTCACGAGACTACAACTCGTTCACTAGGGACACCTAGGGGTTTAAAGGCCTGTTTCATATGCTAAATGCAACATTGATCCCTACGAAAGTGGTAGTTTAATTTTATTTTAAATTTGTTTATTGTATTTTATTTTATTGTTTTGCTCGAGGACTAGCAAAATGTTAGGTTTGGGGGTGATGAGCGGAAAATATATCACTATTTCCCGCCCCTTTAACATAATAATTTGTATTGTTTCTCGGGTTTTATGAATGTTTTTATATGTTTGGTGTTATTTTGCAGATAAATAAAGTTTTGGGAATCACTGGAATCAAATCGGGGTTAAAACAGTGAAAAACAGAGCAAAATGGCAAAATTTTCATTTGAGCATCGCAACGCGCAAACCTTATACGTCGCGGCCGCTAACGTGCGTCGGACACATGTCAACATAAGAGAAACTTCCTATCATAAGCATTTTCTAACATGCTCCGGTCACGTGTCAACATCACAACACTTGCTATCATACGCTGGACACATGTCATGATCCAATGCTGCCGACACTACACATCATTGCTTACGTCAGTGTCGCGACACGCACAACCTCACACATTGCGATGCCAAGCCAATAATTCAGCTACCGACAGAAAACACGTACACGTGTCAGCATCTCAGGAAGCCGCGGACAGGTGGCTTAAATCAACGACGCATCGCTACGCACTAGTTTTAGTTATTTAATTTATGTATTTTTATTTTTAGTAGTAGTAGTAATACTTCCTAAGGTTCTGAATAAGGATCTAAGGACTTTATTTTATTTATTTAATTTTTTCACTGTCAATTATGCATTTTTATTTTTAATAGTAGTAGTAGTTTATTTACTTTTTATTTCTTTTATGTTTATTAGTTAATTTCTGTCTGCTGGGGGAAGGGTGAAGCTTTTGTTATTATAATTTAGATTAATCTCCCTTTAATTATAATATATAAATTATCTTAAAACCTGACTTAATTGGATACCGCCTTTATGGTCGGTTGGACTTAATTATGCTATGTAGTTGCCTTTCTGTGGTCAGTATGGTATGATTTTCTTTTTCATTCCTTTCCTGTCTCTTTTTGTTTAATTTTTTTTCAAACTTTTCTTTTTTTTTCAACACACCTACCCTTTAAGGTAGCATTTCTCCTCATGGTGGTCCTAATACTCGCCCATGGGTATCTTCACGCTTATCGGTTATAGGTGGTTTAATTTATTTCTTTAGAGACTTTTTCTTTTTACTTTTAACCATTGCATACTGATTAACACAAGCAAATCAAGATAGACATCTAAGCAAACAGTCATTCATCGACATGCAATTTCTTCAACTAGTCACCTTGCCAACTACTTAGGTTGTCACTGTTAAAGACCTATATTTAAGTGCTTACGAGTCTAACCTAGATCAATTACTTACAAAATCAGATAAGGTACAATAAAGAACTTTTCGTTTCTAAGATTTCACCCTAAAACAAATAATATCATCATTGGACTTATGCTCTACTATTAAGGACTAATTTTTTTTAAAAAAAAGAATAATAAAATCTATAAGAATAACACATACACATCCAGGTAAAACACATGATAATACCACCCTCAACCTAAATGAAACATTGTCCTTAATGTGACAATAGGAAAGACGAAAGACAAGGAAGGAGTGCACCTGACTAGAGAGTTCTTGAACCTGGATGAAATAATGTTTATCCTGCAGAAAGAAATAAAAAAAAAAAAAACAAAAGAAGAAAAAAAAATTAAAATAACTAGATAATAAATAAATAATTAAGTAAGAATCTACAATAATAGGGGGATGGAAGATCAATCCGCATAAGTAGGGTCAGCAAGAGGGGCATCCTCTACTGCATGAATCTGATTATCCAGGAACGGTTTTAGCCTCTGTCCATTAACTTTGAACACTATCCGTCCTTTGGATCTTTCACTTCGACAGCTCCATGGGGGAAAACTTGCTTTACAATAAAAGGTCTGGTACATATGGATCACAACTTGCCTGGGTAAAGATGTACTCGAGAGTCGTATAGATAAACCTTTTGGTTGGGCTCAAAATTCTTCCTCATTATCTGCATGTCATTAGTAGCTTTCATCTTTGCCTTGTAGATGCGAGAGTTGTCATAAGCATCATTCCTCAGTTCTTCAGGTTCTGTTAGTTGTAGCTTCCATTGTGTACCTGCAGTACTCAGATCAAAGTTAAGAGTTTTAATAGCCCAATAGGCTCTATGTTCTAACTCGACATGTAAATGAAAAGCCTTTCCAAATACAAGCCTGTAAGGAGCATTCCAAGTAGATTTGTAAGCAGTACAATATGCCCAAGTGCATCTGGAAATCGTAAAGACCAATCCTTACGGTCGGGGTTTATCGTTTTTCTCCAATATTTGTTTGATCTCCCTATTTACTAATTCTTCCTGGCCATTTGTATGTGGGTGATAAGCAGTAAAAATCTTGTGCACCACACCGTCCATGCGCATCAAGGACTCAAATGATCGATTACCAAAATATGTTCCTTGATCACTAATAATGACGCGTGGGGTGCCAAAGAATGACAGCACATGTTCATTTAAGAATTTAACCACAGTAGTATTGTCATTTGCTCGGCACGCCACTGCCTCAACCCATTTAGATACATAATCTACTGCAAGAAGAATATAGAGGTATCCAAAAGATGGTGGAAAAGGTCCCATAAAATGAATACCCCAACAATCAAATACTTCAATGACAATAATAGGATTGAGAGGCATCATATGACGACGAGACAGAGGGGCACCTAATATTTGACACATTTCATAGGAACTGTAGAACCCATTGGTATCCTTAAATAAAGTGGGCCAATAAAAACAACACTGTAAGATTTTTGCAGCAGTTTTCTTTACTGAGAAATGGCCTCCACATGCATGAGAATGACAAAAGGTAAGTACAATCAAAACTTCATCTTCAGGAATGCAACGTCGCATTATTTGGTCAGGGCAATATTTGAATAGATATGGATCATCCCAATAAAAATTACGTACCTCGACCATAAATTTACACTTATCTTGTGCACTCTAAATGGATGGACACTCACTGGAAACTAAATAGTTGAAAATATGTGCATACCATGGTGCTCGTGTGACCGTAAAAAGATGTTCATCAGGGAAGTCATCACGAATTGGTGGGCCTTCGGCAGAATCGTTAAACTCCAAGCGAGATAAGTGATCTGCCACCATATTTTCAACACCCTTTTTATCCTTGATTATTAGATCGAAATCTTGCAACAACATGATCTACCTAATCAATCTGGCCTTAGCATCATTCTTCGAAAGAAGGTAAGTGAAAATAGTGATGGGAAAGCCAATCAGGTAAGCACGTAATTTGTCCAAAGCAAAGACTACAGCTAACATTTATTTTTCAGTTGTGGAGTAGTTCATTTGAGCACTGTTTAGAGTTCTGCTAGCATAATATATGACAAAAGGTTTCCCTTATCTTCTTTTGTCCTAATACTGCCCCAACTGCGTAGTCACTAGCGTCACACATAATCTCAAATGGTAAATTCCAATCAGGTGGTTGCATAATCGGGGCGGAGGTGAGTTTAGTGACTAACATTTTAAAGACATCTTCACATTCTTGTTTCCATTCAAACAATGAATATTTAACAAGGAGGTTACATAGTGGTCTAGATATAGAAGAAAATTTTGTATAAACCTCCTATAGAAACCAGCATGCCCAAGAAAAGACCGACATCTTTCACAGTTTTAGGTATCAGCAGCTTTGGATATCAACTCAATTTTTGATTTGTCGACTTCAATGCCCTTGGAAGAAACAATATGACCTAGAATGATTCCCAAAGAGACCATAAAGTGACACTTTTCCCAATTCAGAACAAGGCATTTTCTTGACATCGACTTAACACTGCCTCAGGTTAAGTAAACATGTATCAAAGGAATCTTCGAACACTGTTAAGTCATCCATAAACACCTCAATGAACTTCTCAATCATTTCATTAAAAATGCTCAGCATGCATCTCTGAAAATTGACATGGGCATTGCATAGCCTAAATAGCATGCGGCGAAAAGCATAAGTGCCAAACGGGCATGTGTATGTGGTTTTTTCTTGATAAAGAGATCTCGATTTGGTAGTATCCTGAGTATCCATCTAGAAAACAATAGAATGGGTGACCGGCTACCTGCTCAAGAATCTGGTCGTTAAAAGGAAGCAGGAAATGGTCTTTTCGAGTGGCAGCATTCCACTTCCTGTAATCTATGCACATGCGCCAACCCGTGACTTCCTTGGTAGGAACCAGTTCTCCTACCTCATTTTTCACTACAGTAACTCCAGAATTTTTAGGGACAACCTGCGTAGGACTAACCCATTTACTATAAGTATTTGGGTATATAATACCTGCGTCTAGTAACTTTATCACTTCATTTCTCACCACTTCTTTCATAATAGGGTTAAGTCTACGTTGAGGGTCTCTGCGAGGAGTAGCTCCCGCTTCTAGGTGAATCCTATGGGAACAAATCAAGGGGCTGATACCTTTAATGTCTCTTATGGTCCGGCCAAGTGCCGATTTATGCTCACTCAATATGTCAAGCAATTGCTTGCCTTGTGATGCACTTAAATTCAATGAAATAATAATAGGAAAGGTATCTCCTGGCCCAAGAAACGCATGTTGAAGCCCTTCTGTTAATGGTTTTAGTTCAACTTTTAGTGTTTCAACTGTAGAAGGCTTCGATTTCTCCCTATTACCTGGTAGAGCCTCAAATTGTGGCTGCCATACTTTTGTTCCATGTTTTTCCAAAACAGAACAGCCAGTAGCGATATCAGGAAGTTCAGTTGATCTAATAGTATCTAAGATGTTGGAATTAAGAAGAAGATAATCATGAAGATTATCATGTTGAATGAGGGCTATTTTTGGCACAATTGTTTCTATCAGGTATGTGTGATGACATTCATCATCATCCTGTGGTTGTTTCCCCACGTGAAAAATATTCACTTCCAATGTCATGTTCCCGAATGATATTTTCAGGAGACCATTCCTGCAGTTAATAATGGCATTGATTGTAGCAAGGAAAGGTCTACCCAAGATGAGAGGAATTATGGATCCAGTTTCAACCACTGATTGGGTGTCTAGAATCAGAAAATAAACTGGGTAGTAGAACTTGTCGATTTGGAGTAAGACGTCTTCAACTACCCCCCGTTGAGTTCTGACAGAGCGATCAGCTAGCTGCAGAACCACAGATGTAGGCTTAATCTCTCCAAGCCCCAACTGTATATAGATGGAGTATGGCATGAGATTAACACTTGCGCCTAGATCTAATAGAGCTTGACCAAACTCATAAGTGCCAATGTGGCAAGCAATGGTGGGGCAACCCAGTTCATTATATTTTGGTGGGGCCTTTTGATCAAACACTGCACTGGCTTACTCTGTTAGGAATGCGATTTTCTTCACGTGATGTTTTCTCTTCATGGTGCATAGATCCTTTAAAAACTTCGAATAAGTGAGAACTTGTTTTATCAACATGTCACAATGGAAGGTTAATCTTTACTTGCTTAAGATGCTTTAGGATCTCACCGTTTGGGTCTACAGCTCTGGTAGTGGGCCTAAGGGCTTGAGGAAAGGGTACTCTAACTGGGATATGTGTCATTTGATCTTCCTGAGGGGTATCTGCACTATTATCCTTAGTGGCACCTGCAGTGTCCTGTATCCCTATCTCATTTACACTCCTAGTGATTATGACATTAACTCCTTTTACATTGGCTCCCCCACGATCAGCCTGTGGCATGTGTTGCCTTGTGGGTTAGGTTGAGCTTGAGATGGGAATTTTCCTGGTTCTTTCACACTTAGGGCATTAGTCAATTTGGAGACTTGGCTCTTAATCTCCTTTTGCTCCTCAACCATTTGGGTCATTAGTGACTCAAACTTTTGATTGGTTTTGCTCTGGGCCTCCACAAATGATTGCAAAGTATCCTCTAAAGAATTCCTAGGAACGACAGTGTGTGATATTGAGGAGCACTATAACCTATGGGTTGTGATGTCTGACTCGACTGATGAGGCTATTGTTTCCAACTAAAGTTGGGATGGTTTCTCCAACCAGGGTTATAAGTGTCTGAGTAAGGTGTATAAGGCTTTCTGTACATCCCTAATGCATTGCATTGGTCCTCATATGTTCCCTTCATCTCACCAATTATAGGACACTCTTGTGCCAAATGGTCAGTACCCATACACACAAAACATACCTCTTGAGGATCTAAGTGGGCTATTGCATGCATAGTCTTGCTATCTTTGGCTATTAAGGCTCTCATCTGTCTAGTTAATAGCTTAACTTGTGCCTTAAGGCTATTCTCTTCCCTAAGGTGGTTGTAGAAGTGAATGAGGGTTTACCGCTATGCCTATGATGCTCGGTGACCACGACATTGTTGGGCTCGCAACCCATAGAGAGTACAGAGTAGCCCACGGGGGACTAAACCGGAGAATAAATGAGTCACCACCCAGTGTGAACTGGGAAAATATTTAAGGCCACACTCACCCCTCGCAAGGGAAGACCTCAAATCGTTGGGTTCAGAATGGTCCCTTACTTATGCAGTATAATGGACTGGTTCACACAATGGTATAGCCAAGTCTTATGCAGTTCATGCAATATAATTCAAATAAACAGAAATTTACACACCATAAACATTAATAGAAATAATAAAAGCATATTAAATTAAGAAGTACGAGATGCGATAACGAAAATTATAATAAACAATCAAAAGAGGGAAAAGCATCAAGAGGTAAATAGCGAATAAAAGGAGAGGATAGTCACGCATATATGGGTATTTCCCAAGTGGAACGTGGAGTTGTATCCCAAGTACAGACCGCACTACCGTCCATTCGGATTCAGCTACATAATTTATGTCTGGGTTTTCATCTGATATACCACAAGGGGTAATACCATACTTAATCATTAATGCAATGTAAATAAAAAATAGACATGAAATAATATAATAATGCATATGCGGATAATGAACAAATAAAATAAAGGCGAAATAATAAAATAACGATAAATAGACAAAAAGATAAATAACGAAACTAAATGCGAAATAATAAAATAACGATGAAAGCGGATAAATAAATAAGAAGATAAATAACACTGAATAGATAAAAAAATAACGAAATGTCGAAAGAGAAAAATAATGTGACCAGAAATTTGGCCGTCTTTGATGTAGGACTTCGCATACCCGGCTGGACATATTCCACGTCCAGCCAGGCATGCCGTGTCCGGAACTATAAAAATAAATAGGGTGCCCTCAGGTCTTACCTTTTAAGTTACTTTCTTGGAAGCGCGTTAGGCCGTCACCGGAAGGATTGCTGGTTCACTTTTTCTGGTTGCTGGTCGCTGTTTTGATGGTTGCTAGTCACTGTTCGCTAGTCACTGTTTCACTAGTTGTTGGTCGCTGTTTCTCTATTTATTGCTTCACGGTTTTGCTGTTTTTGGTTACTATTTTGCTGGTTGTTTTGGCTGCAATTTTTTGATTATTTTTGGCTGATTTTTTGGTTTTTTTGGCTGTTGCTTTTGGTGTTTTGGTTCACTATTTTGGGCTCACTATTTTTGGTGATTTAGGCTAACAGTTTCAGTTGTTTTTGATGGTTTGGTTGATGGTTAGTTTTGTTTTTTTTTTCATGGATTTGCGCTGCTGTTTTTCTGGTTGTTTCTGTGATTTTGGGCTGCTATTTTTCTGGTTATTTTGTGGTTTTAGGTTGCTGTTTTGGTGATTTGTGGATTCTGTTTTTGTGGTTTTTTGGCTGCTGTTTTTATGTTTTTTGGCTGCTATTTTTGTGGTTTTTTTGCTGCTGTTTGTCTGGTTTTTGGATGCTATTTATGTGATTTTTTGGTTTCGGTCTCGGTGGTTAGCTTGGTTTTTCTTGGTTTCGGTGATGCTGATTTTTGTGGGCTATTTCTCGGTGATTTGTTGGTTGATTTTCTAGGTTTTTGGTGGTTGTTTTAATTTGGTTGTTTCGGTTGTTTGGTGGTTGTTTTGGAATTGTTTTTGCTGATTGTTTGGTGGTTGTTTTGGTTTGTTATTTCGGTTGTTTGGTGGTTCTTTTGTGTGTTGTTTTGGTTTGGTTGTTTCGGTTGTTTGGTGGTTGTTTTGGCATTGTTTTTGCTGGTTGTTTGGTGGTTGTTTGGGTTTGTTTGTTTCGGTTATTTTGTGTTGTTTTGGTTTGGTCAAAGAAGAAGAATGGGTCTTTATGGTTTTTTGGTTGGTGTTGCCGTCTGTCTTGAAGAAGAAGAAAATAAGAGGTTTCAAGGGTTTCAAGTTATTGTTCACGCCCAAGGTAAGAATAGAGAGCCCCCAACCTTGATGATTTGGTCTCATTTTAAAGTTGTGCCTCCTAGGGTTTTTCTTCATTTCTTTCTTCAATTGCCGCCACTCTCTCCCTCATTCCTCTTGTGTCAAGATTTTTCTTTCCATGTAAGGTGTTTGAGGGATTTCAAATCTTGTTAAATTGGAAAGTGTTGATGAGGGGATTTGAGCATGTGTTTTGCATGGGATTTCAAATCTTGTTAAATTGGAAAGTGTTTTTAAAGGGATTTTAGCATGTGGCTTGCATGGGGTTTTCTTCTTTTGGGCGTGCATGGTGTCTTTTTGGGCCTTGGGCGTGTGGATGCATGGGCTTTGTGTAGTGTTTGGCGTGGGCTGTAGGGTCTTTGGGCGTATTGATGGATTTGGGCCGAGGCTGGGTTTATGAGCCGAGGTTGAGGTTTGAAACGGAAACTGACTGATAGAATCTAAGGCTGGCTAGTGAGTTCGAATCCGATGAGGGACTAATTTTGGAGGTTTTCTTTCCTTCCGACATTCATTTCCTGTGACTTCTACAACTTTTTAGGTAGTGCCTCCATACGAGGCTCATCATTAGGCTCATGTAAAAATACAATATCTACAGTCGCCCCCACTTTGATGGGGCTTGTGCAGTGTGTGACAGTGACAACCCTATCAAAGTCATACATGAATTTTTGCTTACCTGGTTCATCGGCCGTTTCCGGACTTACATGTTGTTTCGCTGATGGTGTGAGATGTTTCAATCTCCGAACTGAGTTGAGTTGATGGTGAGGTGCTTCGACCGCTAGGATTTCTTCCCAAACCATGCTAGGTGTGAGATGCTTCGAAATCTAGGCTTTATTCCTGAACTGTGCTGAGTTGATGGCGAGGTGCTTCGACCCCTGGGCTTCATTCCCGAACCATGCTGGGTGTGAGATGCTTCGATCTCTAGGCTTTATTCCCGAACTATGCTGAGTTGATGGCGAGGTGCTTCGAACCCTGGGCTTTATTCCTGAACTATCGAGTGTGAGATACTTCGATCTCTTGGATTTATTCCCGAAGTTGTTCTCTATTTCCGGAGTGCCATTCTCGGCTTGCTCGTCCTCATTCCCGAGGAGTTGCTCGTCCTCATTCCCGAGATTATTCTTCATTCTCGGAGTGCCATTCTCGACTTGCTCGTCCTCATTCCCGAGGTTTTTCTCTATTCTCGGAGTGCAATTCCCTGCTTGCTCATCTTCATTCCCGCGGAGTTGCTCATCCTCAATCCCGAGGTTGTTCTCCATTCCCAAAGTACCATTCTCGGCTTGCTCGTCCTCATTCCCGAGGTTATTCTCCATTCCTGGAGTGTCATTCCCGGCTTGCTCATGCTCATTCCCAATGAGATGCCCGTCCTCATTCCCGAGGTTGTTTTCCATTCCCATAGTGCCATTCCCGGCTTGCTCATCCTCATTCCCAAGGGGTTGCTCGTCCTCATTCCCAAGGTTGTTCTCCATTCCCGGAGTTCTTCGTCGCTTTTTCTTTTTCTTCAAAGCCTACGAACACAAAACAAAAATTGTGTGTATGTGACATTTATGCATGTATGCATGGATGCATTTCCTATTCCGATGGGTTTTCTTTGTCCTATTGGCTTGATGTTATCCTTGGTTAGGCCTTCCTTGCGCTCTTTGGTGCCCTTTGACTATAAAAGTCTTTGGTCGCCCCCTGGGCATGCTTATAGTTTCTTTTTCTGCCAATTCTCCTCTGGTGATCGCTCAGTTCTCTTTTGTCTCATTACTCAAGATCTCGTTGGGTCCATTTGTCTTACAGGTTCGTCCTATCTTTTGTCTAAGCTGTCCTTTCTAATTTCAAGTAATTGCTCAGTTAAGTAATCGCTCAGTTAAGTAATTGCTCTATCTTGCTTGAGTCGTCTTTTCAGGTTTTCAACTCAGTGAGCTAAACAATAATTTTTTTTAAATCTGTCCTCATTCTCGAGGCCCTTTGCTCATCCTCATTCTCGAGGCTCTTTGCTCATCCTCATTTTCGAGGCTCTGTGCTCATCCTCATTCTTGAGGTTGTTCTCCATTCTCGGAGTTCCTCTCCATTCCCAGAGTTCTTCGTCCTCATTCCCGAGGTTGCTATATTTCTCTCCATTCTCAGAGTTCTTCTCCATTCCCGGAGTTATTCGTCCTCATTCCTGAGGTTGCTCTATTTCTCTCCATTCTCAGAGTTCTCCTCCTAGATCTCCTGACCTTGGTCCAACATCTAAGAAAAAAAAGACATGATTTGTAATTACTTAACTCTAATCTTTCGGTTAGCTGGGATTTATGCAATCTATGAACATCTTGAACATTTGTTTCAATAAAGGCGTTTGTATCAATTTTTAGTACATGTAGGAAATAATGAACTGCATTGCAAGGATACCTCTGTCACTAACTGTTCCTCACGGATTTTACAGTTAACCATTTTTCTTGCTCACTCATGCTCTATATTTTGCTTGGGCTGTCCTTTGTAGATTTTCAACACAACGAGCCTTTCTTTCTATTTTTTTCTTCTTTTTTTATGCAAAGTATTGCTTCAGCCTGTCCCCGTTGATGGGCTCGGTGAACTCGTTTCCTTCCAAATCTGACAGTATTACTGCTCCATTCCCCCTTACCTTTTTGAATAGGTAGGGCCCTTCACAATTGGGCCTGAACTTCCCCCTTGGGTCCATTATCAGTGGCTTCGACTCCTTGAGCACTAGATCACCTTCTTTGATCCTGGTGGGACGTACGTTGTTATTGAACGCCCTGGCCAACCTTTTCTGGTATAGCTGCATGTGGTGCAAGGCCTTTATCATTTTCTCATCCAGTAATGCTAGCTGTTCAAACCTCTGCGAGGCCCATTCCTGCTCGGGTAATTCCACCTCTGCTACCCGCATTGATTGTATCTCTATTTCCACTGGTAACACTGCCTCCATCCCGTAAACCAAAGCATAGGGTGTGGCTCCATGTAGGAGCGAAGCGGGATTTACCGCTATGCCTATGATGCTCAGCGACTACGACACTGTTGGGCTCATAGCCCGTAGAGAGTACGAAGTAGCACATGGGGGACTAAATCGGAGAATAAAGGGGTCGCCACCCAGTGTGAACTGGGAAAAGATTTAAGGCCGCACTCACCCATTGCAAGGGAAGACCTCAAACCGTTGGGTTCGAAATGGTCCCTTATTTATGCCAGTATAATGGACCGATTCACACAATGGTATAGCCAAGTCTTATGTAGTTCATGCAAGATAATTCAAATAAACACACAAATTTGCACACCCATAAACATTAATATAAATAAAAGCAAATTAAATTAAGCAGTACAAGGTATGATAACAAGAATCATAATAATCAAAAGAAAATAAAGCGTCAATAAATAAATAGTAAACAAAATGGGGGTTAATCATGCGTAAATGAGTATTTCTCGAGTAGTACGTGGAGTTGTATCCCAAGTACACATCGCACTACCGTCCATTCGGATTCGGCTATGAAATTTACGTCTGGGTTTCCATCTGATATACCACAAGAGATAATACCATACGTAAACATTAATGCAATGTAAATAAAAAATAGACATGAAATAATATAATAATGCATATGCGGATAATGAACAAATAAAATAAAGGTGAAATAATAAAATAACGATAAATAGATAAAAATATGAATAATAAAATAAAAATATGAAATAATAAAATAATGATGAAAGCGAATAAATAAAAATATAAATAACACTAAATATATAGCAAAATAAATAACAAAATACAGAAGAAAGAAAAAGATGTGACCAGAAATTTGGCCGTATTTGATGTAAGACTTCGCATACCTGGCTGGACGTATTTCACGTCCAGCCAGGCATTCCGTGTCCGGAATTATGAAAAGAAATGTGGTAAGGGTTCCCTCAGGTCTTACCTTTTAAGTTGCTTATCGGAAGTGCGTTAGGCAGTCGCCGGAAGGTTTGAAGCTGGTTCCCTGTTTCACTCACTGTTTTGCTGTTTTCTGCTTGCTGTTTGCTATTTTCTATTTCTGTTTACTATTTTTGGTGATTTTGGGCTGCTGTTTTGGTTGTTTTCTTACTATTTTGGCTGTTTTCACTATTTTGGCTGGTAGTTTTCACAATTTTTCTTACTGTTTTTGGCTCACTATTTTTGCGGTTTTGGTCACTATTTTTGCGGTTTTGGTCACTATTTTTGTTTGTTTAAGGGCTGTTATTTTCACGATTTAGGGGCTGTGTTTTCACGATTTAGGGGTTGCTGTTTTGGGGTTGTTTTTGATGATATGGGGCTACTTTTTGGGGTTGTTTTTGCGTTGGTTTTGTGATGTTTTTCTTGGTCTTTTGCTATTGTTTTCACGGTGATCTTTTTTGTTTCTTTGTTTATTTTGTTTTATTGTTTTCGGTGTTCTTGTTTTTTTTTTGGTGGAGGGCTAGGATTTTTGGCTTGGCTTTGTTGTTGTTTGTTTGGTGGAGGGCTAGGATTTTTGGCTTCGCCTTGTCGTTGTTTGTTTGGTGGAGGGCTAGGATTTTTATTTATTGAAGTTCACGTCAAAGAAGGAGGATAAGAGAGGTCTTATGGTTTTTTGTGGTGTTCACGCCTTGAAAGTGAGAAGAAAGAGAGCCAGGGTTTCTTTGATTATGGTCGTGTCTAGCCTCCCCCAAAGATGAAACTTGGTCCCTTTTATATGATTTGGATGGATCTCCAAAAGAGAAACAAATCATGCAAATTTTTTTTTGAATATAACCTTATAAATTTCGTGATGGAGATTCAAATATTTTTTTATTGGAAAGTCTTGATGAGGGAATTTGAGCATGTGTTTTGCATGGGACTTCAAATCTTTGCTAAATTGGAAAGTGATTTGAGGGGATTTTAGTATGTGTTTTGTATGGGATTTCAAATCTTTGCTAAATTGGAAAGTGATTTTAGGGGATTTTAGCATGTGTTTTGCATGGGAATTTAGCTATTTTGGGAAGGTTTGGGCGTGTAGATGGTGTCTTGGGCGTGTGGATGGTTGATTGTATGGGCCTTTGGTGGTGTTCGCCGCGGGCATGGATTGTATGGGCTTTCATGGGTTACAGGGGTTTTGGGCCGAGGCTAAGGTTTGAAACAAAATCTGACTGAGTGAATTCGAAGCTGGCTAGTGAGTCCGAATCCAATGAGGTACTAATTCAGAAGTTTTCCCTTCCGACATTCATTTCCCGCGACTTCCACAACGTTTTGGGTAGTGCCTCCATATGAGGCTTATCATTGGGCTTATGTAAAAATGCAATATCTACACTCCTGTTGTTGTTCTCACCGAAGTTCTATACTCCCACAGGGCATACGCCAGTTTGTCAGCCCAATCTTTATAACTTTTCGTCATCTTAGCTAGTATTTTCTTTATGGTTTTATTGGCAGCCTCTACCGCCTCATTAGCCTGTGGCCTGTAATGTGATGATTTGTGATGCCCTATCTTGTACTTCTGCAACATCGCCTTTTTTTCTCCCTGAAATTGGACTCCATTTTCCGTCACTATGTGATGTGGCATTCCATATCGACATACTATGTTACGGGCTATGAAATTAGCCATCTGCTTCGCCGTAACATTACAGAATGACTCAGCTTCCACCCATTTCGAAAAATAGTCTACCGCCACTACTATGAAGCGGTGTCCATTTGATGCATGTGGCCTGATTTCTCCAATTATGTCAATACCTCATGCTGAGAAAGGCCATGGTTCTGACAGTCCGTACAATTCTGTAGATGGTAAATGGTTCAAATTGCCGTGTACCTGGCAATCATGACAGTGCTTTACCACCTTTACGCAGCCAGCTTCGATGGTCGACCAGTAAAATCCCTGTCTCAATATCTTGCGAGACAAATTTAGTCCATTCATATGCGGTCCACATACCCCCAACGTTCAAATTAGATTCATGAGATGAATGGTTTTAATGTTCATGTGATGAATGTTTACTTATGATTCATGTGATGAATGTATTGCATTGATCGTTAATTTTTCGGCTCTTGTTTTTAGCATTGGAAATGTAAGACCATAAGGTCATATTCTTTCAAGTGTTGTAAGTTTAGACCATAAAGTCATATTCTTTCAAGTGTTCTAAGTTCATTTCCTTTGTAATAAGTTCATTATATAACCCTATTTGTAATTAGGAAGAGCCGATGCCACGAAGGACTTTTGACAAAGAAATTCCATAAAGAACTCAACAACACTCCATGGAAAAAGATTTGAAGACCAATGGATGCCCTGGATTTGCCATCCTCAATAAGATTAATAACCCTCTTCTATTACCCTCTGAGCCACTTCTTCTCTTAAACATTTCAGCTGGATGCCATTGGCTTGTCTCTTGTACAGCTCTCCCCTCAGACTCACATACTGGGAAGCCAATTTCTGAATAGCTATTCTGTCTTTCTTGCCAGCTCATTCTGGGAATTCTCCACATTCTAGATACTGTAAAATGTCGTAGTACCACGGTTTTCAATTGTCGACTTCTATTTCCAAGATTCTCTCTATCTCATAACTGGGTCTGCTTGCTGTTGTCAGCACAAGATGTCTCATTATCAGTTTTTCCGGGTTTTCCCAAGTTGCAGCTAGGGTGGCTAATGCATCCGCCGTTTGGTTCTCCTCTCAAGGCAAGTGCTGGAGTTTATAGTTAGGTATACCTTGTGCCGACTTTCTAAGATGGAGTAGGTAGGGTCTCAACCGGTCTTTCTTTAATTCCCATTCCCCTTGCATCTGTCGAAATACCAACATCGAGCCTCTATAAACCTCTACGTCCATAGCTCTTAGGGTTATTAGTGCTTTCAGTCCAAAGATACATGCTTCATATTCGACCATGTTGTTGGTTACTCCGAACGTCAACCTTTTGGCCATAGGTAGGGTTTCTCCTTCGGGGGTTACTATCACAATTCCTATTCCAGCTTCTTTGTGTAAGCATTTCATTTTTGCATAAATCCCAATGATGAGCCTCGTATAGAGGCACTACCTGATAAGTCACGGAAGTCGCGGGAAACGAATGTCGGAAGGGAAAACTCTAAAGTTAATACCTCATTGAATTTGAACTCACTAGCTAGCCATGGGTTCGCTTAGTCAATTTCTGTTTTAAACCTTAGCCTCGGCCCAAAACCCCCGCAACCAATGAAAGCCCATTTATCCATGTCATACACACCCCCACTACACAAAGCCATACAACCTATCCAAAACCCATGCAACTTCCAAGGCCCACACGCCCAAGCCCTCTCCAAAATAATAAAACCCCATGCAAAACATTTGCCAAATCCATTCAAATTACCTTCCAAATTAGCCAAGATTGAATCCCACAAATTTGGAAGGAAAATCTTGACACACAAGGCAAAATAAGAGGGGAGGGGCGGCACACACACAAAAACACAATAACAAAAAAAAACCTAACATGCAACTATAAAAAGATAACCTAACCAAACCCTAAAGCTCTCTCAACTTTTTTTTCCGGCCCCTCTCTCGCCTCTCTCTTCCCTCCTCTCTCTCGGCCTCTCCCTCTCACATACAACTCACGGCACTTCAACAAAATCAAAAACCAAGAAACCCTAATACACTCACACGACCTCTCTCATCTCTATTCTCTCTCTCATTTTCACACACGACCACAAATCAAAAGCCCTAGCTCTCTCTCTCATTTTCACACACGGAAACAAAAGCCCTCACTTCTCATATTCTCTTATGCTTCGCTCTCTTTGTTTAACTTACACGGTAGTAACACTCTCTTTTGATACACTCTCGACAAATCAATAAGAACCCTAGCTCCCCTCCTCTATTATCCCTAACCCTCATTTCTCACTTCACAAAACCCTGAGACACGTGAAACATAAACCCTAGACTCACAGTAACAAACTTTTCACGCCAGACAGCATGTAGTCCTACACGTGAATCATAAACACACACACTCGGCACCACTTACTCATGGTAACACACTCAAAACACACGCAAACAGATCACTCATAAGACACCACTCACGGAAACAGACACCCACTCATGAAACACACACACACATCAATCTCAAATCAGCCCTGACCAAAACAACAAAAACTAAGCCAAAACAACTCACACACACAGCCAACAAACCGACTCACACATACTGCCAACAAACTCACACACACTGCCAAACCGACTGACACACTGCCAACCGACTGACACACCACAAAACAAAAAAATCACCGAGCAAAATACACCACACAGGCCCCATACACACACGGTCAACACGCCAAAACAGCAGCCCACACGGCCCCAAAACTGAAACCAACAAACCAAAAAAAAAGCCACTAAAGTAACGCACAAACAGTCCAAAAACAACCCTAAAACAGTCCTCGAAAATAGTCAAGAAATCACTATAAAACAGTGAACCAGAAACAACGAAACGTTGAGCAGAAACTGTGAAACAACAAATCAACACTCCTTCTAGTGACGGCTTAACGTACTTCCAAGAAGTGACTTAAAAGGTAAGACTTGATGGCACTCATTTACTGTATTCATTTTTTTTCGGACGCGGCATGCCCAGTTGGACGTGTAATACGTCCAACCGGGTATGCGAGGTCCCACATCCAAGACGACCAAGTCTTTTGGTCACATTTTCTTTCTCTAGTATTATTTATTTATCTCTTTTTATGTTTATTTACCGTCATTATTTATCTTTACTTATTATTTCGTATTTATTTTTGTTATTTATTGTTGCTATTTATCTTTTTTATTTATTTACTCGCATTTATCATTATTTTATCGTCTCACTTTTACTTTTGTTCATGTTCGGCTATATTATTTCGCATCCACCTTCATGACTACTTACATTGGATTAAAGGTCACCCCTTGTGGTATATCTGATGGAAACCCATACATAAATTCCGTAGCCGAATCTGAATGGATGGTAGTGTGGTTTGTACTTGGGATACAACTCCACGTACCGCTCGGGAAATATACATGCATGTGTGTTTATGTTATTATTGATGCCATTTTTGTAAGCACGTTCGAACGTGTTTTCCGAACGCTACTCGAACGCATGCACTCTACCTCATTCTGTTTGAATGCATTTCTGAACGCTACACGAACGCATACATTCTGACTTACCATGCATTCTGCCTTATTTTGTTCGAATGCGTTCTCGAACGCTACAAGCACGCACATACACTGGACAATATATTCTCTTACATTTTATGCATTTTCATCTCTTTAGTTATTTACTTTACATTATGCACTTAATTATTAACCCTTTTACTGTTATTGTAATTTGCATTACCGTACTTCCTATACTAAGATGCTTTTGGAATTATGCATTCGCTTTCATTTATATTTATGTTTATGGGTGTGCAAAGTTGTGTGTTATTTGAGATATCTTGCATGTGTTCCATAAGACTTGGTTGTACCATTATGTAAACCTATTCATTACAACTGGCATAAGTAAGGGACCATTCCGAACCCAACTGTTTGAGGTCTTCCCTTGCGAGGGGTGAGTGCGGCCTTAAATCATTTCTGAGTTCACGCTGGGTGGGGACTCATTTATTCTTTGGTTTAGTCCCCCGCAGGCTACTCCGTACTCTCTATGGGCCTCGAGCCCGATAGTGTCACTGGTAGCATGCATTACACTTTGTAATTCACCATCCCGTCGAAATGCATTTTCTAGCCCTGGACCGTTAAGGCTTGAATCTCCTCAGCTGGGAATTCGAACTTATACTGATCCTTTTCTATGGGTTGTAATGCCAAGAATTCTGCTACGGCTAGCCCTTTGATTACTTTAGACGTGAGGTATTCTATATCAAACTCTGTCAGCAAAACCAACCATCTGCCCAACTTCCCTACCAGTGAAGGTACTGACTGCAAATACTTTAGGGGATTCTCATTTTCTACCACCCGTATCTTATAGGATTGGAAGTAATGACACGACTTTCGGGAAGCCCATATCACCGCCAAAGAGATCTTTTCCACTTCTTGATAGCGGGCTTCATACAGAAGCATCTTCTTACTGAGTGTAGACACTGCATTTTTGCATATCAGCCCGATGATGAGTCTCGTATGGAGACACTACCTCTTTAGTTGTGGAAGCCGCGGGAAACGGACGTTGGAAGGGTAAAGTTGGAAATTAGCATTTTGTCAGATTTAACTTGTTTGTTTCGCTTCGGGTTCGCTTGTTGGACCTCTGTTTTAAAACACACCAAACCCATTAAATCACATCCAAAAATAATTAAAATATTTAAAACACATCTCACAAATTAAATAATTAAAACATTAAAATACATGTCACAAATTAAATTAAAACAACTTAAATTAAAATTAAAACACATGGCACAAATTAAATCACCTTCCTAAATTAAAATTAAATCCCTTTCCTAAAATACATAAATCACTTCCCCAAATTATAAGATTTTCCCTATCACATTTTAATTAAAAGATATCTCTCAATTAACACACAAATCTTATTCCTTCTCCAACAATGTAAACCCATCCCCTTGCCTATAAAAAGAACCTTTCAACCCTGGCTGGCTGGCTAATCCTCACGAAAATACAAAGAAAATAAACCTTGCTTCACACCCCAAGCAAATCATCAAACCTTCTCTACGCTGCCTTGACCTTGTCGTAAGCCACCCATCATCAGCACACATTCACGCCTCAGCACAAGCCAAACGTCCATCAGCACAAGCCACACGTCCCTCACCACAAGCCACCCATCATCAACACACACTCACGCTACACATAAGTCTTTAGTGCATCACACACTCATTCGCCACTTCATCTTTCAGCCCCCATTCAGTCCACGTTAGCCATATTCACGCCTGCCACAAATATAGCCTTCAACGCACAGCAACCATAGCCACACAAGCACACTCGCCACGCCACACTACCCCATCTTTGTCCTTCATGTCTGCTCACGCAACCAGCCCTCAACAGCCCCACAAATCAGCCTCACATTCACGTATAAACACCCTGAAACTGCCCAGATTTTAGCCCCAAAACTGCACAATTAAAACAGTCCAAAAACTGCCCCAAAACCCCTCAAAGTCACGCCCAAAACAGTCCCCAAATTAACCCAAAACAGTGACCAGAAAATACCCCTAAAACAACAGCGAAACGGAGTAAAAACAGCAGCCCGAATAGCAAAATAGCGAGGAAAGACGTTGAGTTGGTGAACCGAAAGAGTTGTGGATCATTCACCCTTCCAACGGACGTGTAACACCCTTTCGTGAGACGACAAAAGAGGTTAGACCTGAGGGCACCCTTTTATTTATTATCTTTCGTTTATTTTATTTATTTTAGAAATATTATCGCATGAGAGTCGTTTGAGGCATGATATGATTGTTGGATGAGCGGGATGTGTGTTCCCTTTTATGGTATATCGGATGGAAAACCGGACGTAAATTCGTAGCCGATTCCGAATGGACGATATTGCGGTCTGCACTCGGGAGACAACGCCACATACCACTTAAGATACACGTATCTCGTCTCATCCAAATTGTATTTGAGCATGTCATAGTTCTAGGCCGTTTATTTATTATTTTAAGCATGAGTTAATTTAGTCTTGTTATTTAATTTTCAAAGCATGATTGTGTTCTTTAGGCATGTTGTTTCTTCATTCTTTATGCATGATGTTTCATTTAGTTTATGTTTATGTTTAATTAGTTATTTGTTTACTTTGGTTTAATGGTTCAATATGCTCGTTGTGTTATATTGCGTGAAGTTATTTGGATGAAAGCATGTTAGATCTAAGTACCATTGAGCATGATTATTGAGTAGACTTGGTTAGTACATTGCACAAATTATATCATCACAAGTGACATAAGTAAGGGACCATTCCGAACCCAACGGTTTGAGGTCTTCCCTTGCGAGGGGTGAGTGCGGCCCTAAATCTTTGTCCTGGTTCACACCGGGTGGCGACTCCATGTTATTTCGTACTTCCCAACTAGGCCGTGAGCCTAGAACAGCGTCGTCAAGTTCTGTGTCCTACACTGAGGTAGTAGACTGCATGTTCCACCCCTGTCTCATCATCTTGTACCATCTTCACCCCCAGCGCTTCGGGTTCTATGGCCAAATACAACACCAAGGGTTTGCCCGGCCTTGGGGGTTTCAAGACGGGCGGTTTAACCAAGTATTCTTTGATTTTGTCAAAAGCTTCTTGACATTGCCCATTCCATTCCACAGGCTGGTCCTTCCTCAATAGCTTGAAGATGAGCTCACATACTAATGTTAATTTGGCAATGAATCGACTGATATACTGGATTTTCCCGAGAAAAGCTTTAACTTCCTTTTCTGTCTTTGGTGCGGGCATCTCAGTAATTGCCTTGATCTTTTTAGGGTCCACTTCTATTACTCTCATTCCTACCGTATCTCCTAACAACTTTCCTGATGTTACCCCAAACACACACTTCTTGGGGTTGAGTCGGATGTTGTACTTATCGACTTTTTGAAGGAATTTCTCCAATGCTTCTATATGTCCGGCCCTCGTCTCTGATTTAACCACCATGTCATCCACGTATACCTCAATCTCCTTATGTATCAAGTCATGGAACAATATAGTGGCCATTCGTTGATAAGTGGCTCCCGCATTCTTAAGTCCAAACGACATCACCTTGTAATAATATATACCCCACTCATTGACGAATGCAGTCTTATGCTTGTCTTTTTCGGCCATGAGGACCTGATTATATCCTGAGAATCCATCCACGAATGAGTACATAATAGATAAAGCTGTGCTATCAACCAACACGTCTATATGAGGTAGGGTAAAATCATCATTTGGGCAAGGCTTGTTGAGGTCCCTATAATCCACGCACATTCTGACCTTTCCATCTTTCTTCGGTACCGGCACAATGTTGGCTAACCACTCGGGGTACTTTAGTACCTCTAAGAACCCCACATCTATCTGCTTCCTGACTTCTTCCCTAACCTTTTCGGCCCACTCTGGCCTCATTCTTCGGAGCTTCTGTTTTACCGGTCTTATGTTCGGATAAGTCGGTATCATGTGCTGGGCAATACTCATGTCCACTACTGGCATGTCTTCATAGGACCAGGCGAATACTTTTGCATATTTTATTAATAATCTATCTAATTCTTTTCGCTCCTCAGAGGTAACCTCACTTGCAATTAAAATTTCCTTGGGGTTTTCACATGTACCAAGATTAAATGCATTTGTCTTTGTTGAATCAATGTCACATATGCTAATGTCATGTATGTTATGATGCAGACTAACCGAAAAAGAATCAAACAAGTAAGCAAAATCAATGTTTTTATTATTAATAAATGCAAGATTATAATCAAATAAGTCAGGAAAATAAATATCTTCATCATCTGCAGCCTTGTCTTCTTCTGTCTTCTTGCTTTCCTCGAGCGTCACATTCTCCAACTGTAGTAGTTCTTCTTCCCATTTATCTTCCTCTTTTGTAACTCCCTCTGCATGTGGTTCCTTGCCCATCACATCCTTGAAGATCTCGAATCCTGGTACTATGAACCATTTGACTTCTACCGATACAGGCTCTCATTGATATCATGTGGCTTTCACAAAGTATTCTATCAGCTTCATCCCTTTTTCTTCTTGGTCTTCGGCTCATTCCCATCGGATTCATACCCCATTCCTCTCTTAGTGGCATGTCACTTGAAATCTGACAGTGCTCCTCTAGCACTCAAACCTGTGTCCGGCTCATATTTCATTTTTCCATGATTCTAGCCACTTTAGGGTCCACCCATTCTTCGAATTTTGCCGCCACCTGGAACCTTGTGAAAGGCTGTATGTCTAAAATAGCCACGGCATTATCTACTTCAGCCCTGATGGTGAAAACTTCCCCTCCATGTGGGAACTTAATAACCTGGTGCAAAGTGGATGGCACGCCCCCAAGTTTGTGAAACCATAGCCTCCCTAATAACAAAGCAAATGTAGTTGGAATATCAAGCACTGTGAACTCCACATCGTCTTCTATCGGGCCCATTTTGACTAATGTGACAAAAGTACCTTCAACTCCCCATTTGCTATCATCATAGGCTTTGATAGTCATGTTGGAGGGGTTTAAATTTGTTTCTGTATACCCAACCTTGACAGAATCTTCAAAGGGCACACATTGATAGATGAGCCATCATCTACCATCATACAAGATGTCTTCTTGCCTTTTACTTCTGCTTTTATGAATAGCGGCCTGTTGTGATTCCTCCATTCCATCGGGAGCTCTTCTTCGGAGAACGTTATCATCTGCCTACTCTCTTTCTGTACCGACCCTATGAACATTGTCGGGTTTGCATCTTCAGTTACCATTATCTTGCTTAGAGCTTCTACATGGCCCGCTTGTGCTCTTGAGAGGCGCATAATAACTCCCATATGCTCACTTTTGCTCGTGTCTTCTTCAATTGTCGCAACACAATATCCCCCTCGGTGTTATCCGTATTCTTCGTCACCTCTCGACCTTCTGTTAGCACTTCTTTACCTTTCTTTGATACATCACTGTAAAAACATCCATTGTGAGTCATTCCCTTTACCTCCTCTTCGTCACAGCTCGAGAAGTTTTCCCAGAAATCTCTCCCCTGCTCTATTTCATCTTCATTACTGCTATCCCATATCCCCATGCAAAAAGATTGGTGGTTGAGACTTTAGAGGACAAAGCTTTCAGGTAAGCCAGAGTTGATCATGTAGGTGTGTGGTGGAACATAGTGATAGTTGGGTAGGGGGTTTCTGTCTGTGTTATGGGTGTCAATGAGGTCTTGGATCTCATGCATAAGGCGGGTCCAGTTGTTGGTTTCGTGGCCATTTTGCTGATGGTAGTGACAGTACAGGTTTAGGTTGAGGTGGGGTGGCACAGGGCTCAGAAATTGTCTAGGTTCTAAAGGCTTTATGAGTCATTGCCTCTTCAGCTTTTCAAACACCGTTGACAAAAGACTACTAAAATTGGAGAATCGTCTGTTTCTGATGGCAGCGACCTCAGCAGGAGCGGGCTTGGTCCCTGAAGGCCCCCCAATGGTCCTTCTATTTTGGCCATAAAACTTTCTATTTTTAGCTTCTTCTTCCTCGATATCCATGACAGTTTCTCTTAGCTGTCGAAAGTCAATAATCATGGAGGTCATCCTCATCAGCTTGTTATAAATGGAGGGCTTGGTGCCCTTAATGATCATCTTGATATGGTCCTTCTCCGAGGGCTGAGTCTGCATCTTCAAGGGCTGGCTTCTCCAGCGATCCACATAATATTTGAAGCTCTCATCTAGCTTTTGTTTGGTGTTTTCTAGGTAACAGAGTGACAATTCGATCTCCAAATCCATGACATATTGGTTTAGAAATGCCTCCGCTAACGCCCTCCAATCATCATTGACTTTTCTCTCTAGGCCATGATACCATACTACGGGCGCCCGTTCCAGTGACATATCGAACTTGTTTTGCACCTGACGCTTCAACAAACCAACTGAACTCATCACATAAACATATTGTCGGAGATGGACCCTAAGATCTCCATTCCCGTTGAACTTGGCCATGTCAGGCATCTTAAACTGGGGAGGTAGCTGTTCTTCGAAAGTCATTTCATCATAGTCTAACTGTAGGCACTGCATTTTTGCATGTAAGTCCCTATGATGAGTCTCATTTGGAGGCACTACCTTTTAAGTCGCGGAAGTCGCAGGAAATGGACGTCGAAAGGGAATCGGTATTTTTGTTAGATTTTATTCACTTGTTTAGCCTCGGGCTCGCTTGTTGGACCTCCGTTTTAAAGTACCTTTGGCCCAAAAACCCCGCAAACCATTTAACTTTGGCCCAAAACCCCTGCAAGCTACACACGTAGCCCCCCATACACATAAACCACACCACACATTCATATATCCCACTCATTCTTCACGTAAACACATAGCCATGGCATAAACAAATGAACACACACAGCCAACCACGTGAACCACCATGAGGCACAACTCCACCGACCAAATAACAAGAGCAACCATTCACTTCCGTAAGCCGTGCACCCAAACCAACTTCAGGCAAAGACGTGAATAAAAACCTTCACCCTTGACTAAGACCACGAGCAGACCCTTAATCACAAACCCACGAAGCAGCCAACAACAAGCCCTAAAACCCATCTCCCCAGTCGTATACAGCCCCCAAAAATACCCCATCACTGCACGCATATACCCCGGCAAATACCCTCTGCAAACAACCCATACACTGCCGCATATACCTGCACAACATAGCCCATTTACTGCCGCAAGTCCCCCTCACAACACAAGCCCTTAACTGCCGCATGTACCCTCCATAAACTGCCCAAAACAGTCCTAAAAACCACCTTAAAACCACACAGAAACAGCCCCTACATACAGCCAAAATAGTGAATAAATAACTCTGAAAACAGTCCAAAAAACAGCATCCCCTAAACTGCCAAACAATAGCCAAAAACCCACAGAATAGTCCAGAATAACCCCCAAATAGTAACCAGAAAATACAGCGAAAACAACAGTAAAATGGAGTGAAAACAGTAGCAAAACGGAGTCAAAATAGTAGCCCAAACAGCGAAACAGCGAGGAGAAATGCAAACCAGTGAACCATAAAAGTTGCGGTGCTTTAGCCCCTCCGATTACCGTGTAACGCGATTCCGAGAGTCGACGCAAAAGGTTAGACCTGAGGGCACTTTTCACATCTATTTTCATTCGTATTTTATTGTTTATTAAATTTTATTTGCATGATTATTGTGGAATGATGCATGTTGTGGCCCTTGAATAGATATAAAATGTATGTATTGTGAAATGATGCATGTTGTGGCCCTTGAATAAAATGGAAAATGTGTCGCCTCTTGTGGTATATAGGATGGAAACCCAGACATAAATTCCGTAGCCGAATCCAAATGGACGGTAGTGCGGTCTGTACTTGGGATACAACTCCACGTACCACTTGAGCAAACGACACATATTTCGATTTATTTTGTCTTGTTTGTTTATTATCCGTTATTAATTTCTGCATGTTATTTGTTTGTGTAATGATGAGATAAAGCGCATTGGCTTAGTAATTGGATTAAAGGTCCTCCATTTCGGGGGGTTAAAATCATTTACCACGATGTTTCGCCGCGCCGAATGACGTATATTCGGTTGAATGTAAGATGTGTTCAATCGGGTATACAAAGTCTGATATTGTTGTCTTTATTTTTATATGTATTATGTATTAGCGCATGGGCTTAATAAGTTGGATTAAAGGTCTTCCATTTCGAGGGGTTAAAATCCTTTACCACGATGCTTCGCCGCACCGGATGACGTATATTCGGTTGAATATAAGATGTGTTCAATCGGGTATACAAAGTCTGATATTGTTGTCTTTATTTTTTTACGCATTATGTTATTAGCGCATGGGCTTAGTAAGTTGGATTAAAGGTCCTCCATTTCGAGGGGTTAAAATCCTTTACCAAGATGCTTCACCGCGCCGGATGACGTATATTCGGTTGAATGTAAGATGTGTTCAATCGGGTATACAAAGTCTGATATTGTTGTTTTTATTTTTTATATGCATTATGTTATTAGCGCATGGGATTAGTAAGTTGGATTAAAGGTCCTCCATTTCGAGGGGTTAAAATCCTTTACCACGATGCTTCGCCGCGCCAGATGATGTATATTCGGTTGAATGTAAGATGTGTTCAATCGGGTATACAAAGCCCGATATTGTTGTCTTATTTTTTATATGCATTATGTTATTAGCGCATGGGCTTAGTAAGTTGGATTAAAGGTCCTCTATATCGAGGGGTTAAAATCCTTTACCACGATGCTTTGCCGCGCCTTTTAGCCCGTTATTATTATTAGGTGTCATCTATTCATCCATTCACGTATGTGTCATGTTATTTACTGCATTTTGGAGGTCACTGCTGTAACCCAGTTCGAACACGTTTCAGAACGCCGAACGAACGCATGTTTTCTGTCTCAGTTCGTTCTAACGCGTTTATGAATGCTACTCGAATGTAAGAATAGAAGAGGTTTTTTGTTGGTGTTGCCATCTGTCTTGAAGAAGAAGAAGAGAATATGTTTCAAGGGTTTCAAGTTGTTGTTCACGCCCAAGGTAAGAAAAGAGAGCCCCCAACCTTGATGATTTGGTCTCATTTTTATAGTTGTGTCTCCTAGGGTTTTTCTTCTTTTCTTTCTTCAATTGCCGCCACTCTCTCCCTCATTCCTCTTGTGTCAAGATTTTTCTTTCCATGAAAGGTGTTTGACGGATTTCAAATCTTGTTAAATTGGAAAGTGTTGATGAGGGGATTTGAGCATGTGTTTTGCATGGGATTTCAAATCTTTGTTAAATTGGAAAGTGTTTTTGAAGGGATTTTAGCATGTGGATTGCATGGGGTTTTCTTATTTTGGTTGTGCATGGTGTCTTTTTGGGCCTTGGGTGTGTGGATGCATGGGCTTTGTGTGGTGTTTGGCGTGGGCTGTAGGGTCTTTGGGCGTGTGGATGGATTTGGGCCGAGGCTGGGTTGATGAGCCGATTCTAAGGTTTGAAATAGAAACTGACTGAGCTAATCTGAGGCTGGCTAGTGAGTTCAAATCCGATGAGGGGCTAATTTTGGAGGTTTTCTTTCCTTACGGCATTCGTTTCCCGTGACTTCTGTAACTTTTCAGGTAGTGCCTCCATACGAGGCTCATCATTGGGCTCATGCAAAAATGCAATGTCTACAGTGGTGTATGCTTCTACTAGAAGGGGTGGGGTGTTTCCTATCAGTATTATCCATGATATCAGGTCTAGTCCATGTGTGAGATTTCTCAGCTAAGTCATTCAAATACTCCAATGCTTCATCAGGGTTCTTTCAGATGAACTCACCATTACACATAGTCTCCATGAATTGGCACTCCCTAGGGGTTAGACCGTCATAAAAATAGCTTACCAGGCGCCAACTCTCATATCCATGGTAAGGACAACTCTCTAACATCTCCTTATACCTCTCACATGTTTAATAAAATGGTTTCACTGTCTTTTTCGGAGAAGGTAGATATTTTATTTTTCAAGGCATTAGTCTTATGGTGTGGGGAGTATTTGTTGAAAAATACATGTGTTATCTAGCCCCATGATCCTATGGACCTAGGTCTCAATGAATACAACTAGCTCTTAGTTCTATACTTAAGGGAAAATGGGAAGAACTTAAGTCTAATTATGTCTGTGGTTCCGAACCGGTCATTGAATGTTGCTACGACCTCTTCAAACTCTATAATGTGCACATAGGGATTCTCGTTCTCCAAACCATGGAAGGTTGGGAGATACTGTATCATCCCAGGTTTAAAGTCTATCTGTAGTGCATTAGGAGGAAACATTATGCATAATGGTGTAGTTGTGTGAGTGGGGTGAAGGTATTCCTCAAGAGACCGCATGGGTGGTCTCTCGTACTCACTCATGATGTGTGTGCTAAATGTGGATGGTGTGGCAAAGAGATTGTCAAACAAACTCTCCGAGTCTTAGTTTTCTTCTTCAGTCCTAACAAATATACCAAACCTATCTCTACATCTAGGCATGCAATTTAGAAACAAGTAAAGCGAGAAACATGAATAAAAGACTAAACTATGAATAAAAAGCTAAATTAAAATTAAAACTGAAATAAAATAAATAAATAAAATAAATAAATAAAAAATAGAGAAAGGAACGAAGTTACCGCTTTTGTTGTTGATCAAGTAAACCTGCTCATTTTGCTTGTAAACCGTCTCTCCGGCAATGGCGCCAAATTTTGATTATGCCCAAAAAGTACTCGCGGTTTTCGCAGTATAGTTGGGTGTCGATTCCTCAGAGAGATGGTTATTAAGAACTAATTAACTTAAGCAAAAATATTAGCAATAACATATTTAAAGGAAAGATTAAATTGGCGATTAAACTAATTATTATAAAAAGTTTGCAGGATTTTATCAGTAGAGAGAAACAACAAAGCGTTAGGAATCCCTCTTGTACCAAGTTCTTATACTCAGTTATTGATTTTTTTATTACGCAATTGAGGGTTTCACGTCCCAAACCAACAATTGGAGGATATTCAATTCTACAAATGTTAAGTTCTAAGGTAATTGATAAATTATCTTCTCTATATTAACAACACACAAGTCTATCGGTACATCCTATCTAACGACGATAATATACTCTCAAGAAATATTGCAGTAGAAGATTAACTCATAAAACAACATTAACCAGTCACAACAGATTTCACAAACCACACATAGAAAAAGCATGACTGAATATATATGTAAATTACAAAATACAGTTTCTGGATTCATATAATCAAAAGATAAAGAGAATAATAAGTTTATCAATTGTATTAAGAAAATAAGTTCATCCCAGAATCAATAACAAGAATAAAAGAGTTGAATACAAGAATTCATCCTTAGCTTTGCTTTAGGAGATTAGTTTTCCATGCAGAAGAAAAAAATAGCGTTGATAGATCTGAGAGACATCATCATTGGCTTCAAGTTCTTCATTCTTGTCTCTTGATTTTATGTTTGTTGCTCTTGTTTCTGAGTTTTTCCTCTGTTTTTCTCCTCTCCTTAGGGTTTGGACGAAGTTGGGTTTATATGGAAAAGCCTTCGAGTCATTATACGCATCCAAGACGTCAAAATCAGGGTTTTGGGGTCTTCCGAGGCGCCGTGGCGCTGGTCTTTGGGCGCCGCAATGCCAAACTTGCGGCCAACATGTATGGGGAGCGTGTAGGAACCGCGGCGCCAAGAAGTTGGGCACCGCGGCGCCAAGAAGTTGGGCACCGCGGCACCAATAGTTCTTTCCGCGGGTGCTTCTTGTCTTGCATCCTGCTATTCCCGCGAGCGCGTCCGATGCTTCTGTTAGGCTCTGAAACTTGTTTAATTGCTTCATTCTTTATATTCCATTGCTCCTAATAACAAAGCATACAATAAACTCTAATCAAGATTAAATATAAAATAATTAAGCCGAGTTAGTTGTGTTCTAAGTACACTTTCGTGCACTTATCAGCTGGAAAGAATTGTCTCTTTGAACTCTTCAATCTCTTTACACATGGTGGAGGTGACTTGTTGTCTTGGATCTGTATGAGGGATGTGGTGAATTTTTTGGTGATTATGAGGGTGGTCGTCTAGGGGTGGGTCGTCGCCAGCCACATCATCAAATGTCCCAAAGAGGTTAGTCTGAACGACGGGGTCACTGGAGTGGTCCTGAGTTTGTCTTCATTGAGAGATCGATGCCATGTGTTGTAGTTGCTTCTGGAGGCTGGTGTTTGTGCTTCGTATCGCGAGGTTCTCCTCCTCAGTGCTCACAATCGTTCTTGGAGAGCGGCCAATTGTCTATCCACGGGGTCTTGTGTGTTTTAATTGTCGGAAGCCATGAATGTAGATTTGTTTGCGTTGATTATTGACTGAGAGACTGAGGCGTCATTGCTTGCTATGAATCCATGGGGCCCCACGGTCAGTGGCGTAATAAGAAAATCAAGTTAGTGTGGGCAAAATTAAATAAAAAAAACATAAAAAATATTTATATTTATATTGATATGTGAATATTTTATACATTACAACTGTACACGATGTAGTTTAGTAAAACAATCACTACAAATATATTCATAAATTAGAAGTTCAATAACCAAACCTAAGCATAAACATGTTTTTTTATTTAAATGTAATGGAATCCCTAATCCTTTGCAAATGGAAAAATACATAAATGAGTGGATTTAAAAATAAATGTAGTCAAATATTGAACCGTTGATTTTTTGCTATCGCTGGTAATGAAAAAAATAAAGTTGAAGAGAAATGAAGAAATCGGTAAGGATTAGGGAAATATAGAAATAAGGATTATTATTATTTTATTATTTCTTTTAATTTAGACATGTTTAAGAATGAGATTGATGTAAAAGTGTGTATTGGATTTCCTTTAACTAATTTGGACTTGAGCCTATATATTATGTTAAAAAGCAAAACTTAAAAATTAATAAATAAATATATTTATTAGTGTTATTTAATTATTACTATTTTCTAACATAAATTTATATAATAAATTTATAAAATATAAATATAAATTATTTTTTATACCCGCACTTGCCCCTTAATACATCCGCTAGTGCCCACAGTGGGCGCCAAATTATAGACGATGAATTTTACCTTCGGTCTACAATTGAGAATTTGTATGATGGGGGCTCCAACGATCCTAAAAAATAATGGTAAAGTGAGCACAAAGTTTCTACCCACCAGTGTTGTGGATATCGTAGGTAGACCAACGCTCAAGTGAGTGATGAGGATGAGCATAAGAGAGTGAAGAACTAGGTTTAAGGTTTCTTGACCTTCGTAGGTTGACTTCCGTGAGGGCTGTAGGCTAGTGTTTAAGGGTATTGTACGTTTTGACTACTCGAATGTGAGTGCCAAAGCTTGAGTGAATCTTCCATTTGGACCCCTCTTCTTTTATAGGCCGCAAGGTAGCCTTTTAATTTAATTCAGATTCCTTGGAAGAGTCTTAGTCCAAGTCTATTTAGGAAAATGTACTTGAATCAAGGTCGAATTATGAGTGCCGAGATATCTGGAATTAGGTATAATCCCTATAGTAGTGGGATTGGACTACCGTGTTTGTAGGTAATTCGCCATAATCCAAATACTTGGTTTCCTTATTAAAAAGCAACTTAGGGCGTAGACTGGCTCGATATTGTCCAAATTGACATCAAGTAATATGATTAGGATGTTGTTGAAATACTTATCAGTCGTATGGGCTTCTGCCTTTGGGATGTATGGGCTCGAGGGCCATGTGGAGGAATCACGTGCGTAGATTGAGGGCTGTTGGTAGCCTTATGCTATTTCGGCTTTGTCTAATGTGTAGGCTTGATACATAATGACATTTAGGTCTTTGGCCTAAAATTGGCTCGTACAATCACCATATTAAATTGTTTTCCCCCCGGATGCATCACGTTTCAATTTTAAACCAGGTGTCATCCAACTTTACCCACATTCCACGGTCTAGAATCAAAAAATCATTATTATCATTTAAGGGAATTCGAAGAGGTATGTAATACTTGCATATACCAAAATTGCAGTATAAATATAATTCGACTCAAGTTTTTTTTTCCATTTTCTTTAAAGGATAAAGCTAAAATGTGGCTGCAGAATCTTAGGTTATGATCCAACAGAACATGGGATGATTTGCAAGAGTAATTTCTTTTAAAAAAAAATCTCTCTCACAAGACAAACTCTTTTAAGAGGAGAATCAAAACTTTCATATAAGAGTCGGGGGAAACATTTTACCAATGTTGGGAGAGATTTAAAGAAATGGTAAATATTTCTCCACATCATAAATTTGAAACATGGAGGTTGGTTTCCTACTTCTACGAGGTTTTAACACCTCAATGTAGACAAGTATTGGAAATGATGTGTAATGATGAGTTTAGGGATAAAAGTCCCAAAGATACACTAGATTACCTAGAACACATAGCAGAGAATGCACAATACTATGACATAGTTAGCACTTATAAGTCGTCTGTAAAACCACAGTCTTCTAGAGGAGCCATGTTTAACCTTACGGAAAACAATGACCTTTCTGTTAAATATGAATCTCTAGCTAAAAAATTTGAGGTATTGGAAATGAGGAAGAATGATCATGTCAAGTCAATTCAAGAAGTTATATATCATATCAATAATTCAAATGAACATGTCACACAAATTGTTCATACCTTGCCAGCTTTGTAAGAATGTCTCCGCGATCAAGTCAGTTCTATAAACACCTTTAAGAGACCAAATCCAAACCCATACTCTTAAACCTATAATTCTAGTTGGAGAAACCATCCAAACTTCAATTGGAGGAATGATAACTAAGCACAATCATTGTAACAACCTTCTTAGGTAAACCAGAATTTCCAAAATTCTCAAAATTATGCACCATATGTCCCACCGCTTAGGAAAACCCTTGAAGATACCTTGCATGCATTCATTGAGAAATAGTAAGCCATCAATAATCAAAATGTGCAAACATTGAATGATCTGAAAGATATTTTTGCCAAAATCACATATGCATTGACCATTCATGAGAAAAGAAAGTTTCCTACACAACCACAACCAAACCCCAAGAGTCATCAAAACACTCACAATGGTAGTTCTAGTAGTCAACACACAGAACAAGTTAAATCTATTATTACTTTTTGTAGTGGTAAGGTCATCCAAAAACCTATTCTTGAACCTCGGGAAGTTGAAAATGAGTTAGTTTCAGAGGGTAAGGAATGGGTTGATGAACCAACACTTATCATTGAGAATAACGATTTTTCACATGCACCTTTATTTTCTCAAGCATTGAAAACAAAGAAATTGAACAATTCCCTAGAAATATATGAAATATTCAAACAGATGAAGGTCTATATTCTTTTTTTTGAATGCCATCAAACAGATACCATCTTATGCCAAATTTTTGAAGGACTTATGCACCGTTAAAAGAAAAAAATCAGGTAAGAAATAAAACTTTTCTAGCTGAACAAGTAAGTGTCATTATTTTAACCGATAATGCATTGAAATACAAAGACCCTTGTTGTCCTACTATTTCTTGTATTATTGAAAATCATAAAATTGAACATGCATTACTTGATCTTGAAGCTAATGTCAATTTGCTTCCATTTTCGGTTTACCAACTACTTAATTTTGGCGAGTTAAAACCAAATTCAACTACTCTTTTACTTATCGATAGATCAGTCAAGGTACCGAAAGGAATTGTGAAAGATGTGTTATTATAAGTTTATAAATACATATATCATGTGGATTTTTATTATCTTGAAAACACAACCTATAGCAGACAATTACAAGCCAGTTCATGTAATACTTGGTCGTCCATTTTTAGTAACAGCTAATGCTTTAATTAATTGCAGGAATGGAATCATGAATTTATCCTTTGGCAATATGACATTGGATCTTAATGTTGTGTAAACAACCATATGATGAGGACAATGAAAGTGAGAGCATGGAACTAATTGAACCAATTTTGGAGAATCATATTCTGGAGAATTTATCTAACCCTATGAAAATTTGTACAGCTAATTTTCTTCAATCAAGTACGAAATTAGATTCAAATATTTCTAATGATTTTTCTTTACTTGATTCTACACAGATACTAAAAAATAATGGAGATAAGCAAAATTTTGAGGAACTATGAACACTTGAAGAAGAAAAACATATGGAAACACTCAAATTGGAATTAAAGATTTTGCCTAAAGGTTTGAAGTATGGATTTCTTGGAAATGAATAGACTTACTATGTGGTAATTTCTTCCTCCCTCACAAGTGATTAAGAATATAAGTTGTTAAAATTATTGAGAGAACAAAAACTAGTAATTTGATGGACTTTAAAAGATATAAAAGGCATTAATCCTTTTATATGCACACACATAATAAATTTAGAAGAAAATGCCAAGACATATCGTCAACCCTAAAGAATATTAAATTCTCACATAAAAGACGGGGTAAAAATAGGATTCCTTAAACTTCTTGATGTAACCATTATCTACCATATCTCCAACAGTAAGTGGGTAAGTCCAACACAAGTTGTGCCTAAAAAGTCTGGAATAACTATTGAAAAAATGATAAAGGATAATCAATTCCAACTTGAATCTCATCTAGTTGGTGTATGTGCATTGATTATAGAAAACTAAATGACGCCACTAGAAAAAATAATTTTTCCTTTCCATTTCTTGACCAAATTTTGGAAATAGTAGCAGGACAACCACACTACTGCTTTCTTGATGGTTACTCAAGTTATTATCAAATTCGCATTACCTTAGAAGACCAGAAAAAGACCACATTCACATGTCCTTTTGGAATATTTGTATTTAGAAAAATATCATTAGGACTTTGTAATGCACCAGCAACATTCCAACGATGTATGTTAACCATATTTAGTGACATGGTTGAACATTTTTTAGAGGTCTTTATGGATTATATAACCATTTTTTTGGAACTCATTTGATAATTGCTTGAATAAGTTGGAAAATATTTTGAAAAGATTTGAAGAAAAAAGACTAATGTTAAATAGAGAAAAATGCAATTTCATGACTAATTCATGAATTTTTTTGGCTCATGTTGTGTGATCTAAAGGTATTGAGGTTGACAAGGTAAAAATAAAGGTGAACTCTAAATTTCCACCAGAAAAAACAGTCAGGAAAATCCATTCTTTTATGACATGTAAGATTTTATAGAAGGTTCATTAAAATATTTAATATCATATCCAGACCATTATGTAACCTCCTATTGAAAGATGCGACAATTGAATGAACATAAGAATATCAAAAATCATTTGAAAAGATTATTAGTCTTTTAACTTCTGCTCCTATCATGCAATCTTATGATTGGTCTTTGCTTTTTGAGCTAATGTGTGATGCCAGTTACTATGCAGTTGGCGCAGTATTTTGACAAAGAAAAAAAGGTAAGTCATATGTAATTTATTACGCAATTAGAACTTTAAATAGTACATAAATGAATTACACTACCACATAAAAATAACTGCTTACTGTAATATTTGTATTGGACATATTTCGGTCATATTTAATTGGTTCATCAATCATTGTTTATCCTAATCATGCTATTTTTAAATATTTGATGTCTAAATAAGATGCAAAGCCAAGATTACTACGGTGGATTTTGTTACTTCAAGAATTTGATCTCGCAATCAAGGAAAAGAAATGAATAGAGAATGTAGTTGCAAATCATTTATCGAGACTAAAAAATGAGTCATCAATTGACTCAACTCCTATCAATGATTATTTTCTTGATGATTTTATATTTTCTGTAAATACAATGCCTTGGTATGCTAATATTATAAATTTTCTTGCAACAGGAAAAATGTCCCCAGATTAAAGCCATCAAGACAAGAAGAAATTTTTGAATGAAGTCAAAAGATTCTATTGGGACGATCCAGATCGGTTCAAGTATTTTCCTGATCAGATTTTCCGACGATGCATATCGGATAATGAGATAATGAGTGTTATTCAGTTTTGTCATTTAGAATCATGCATAAGTCAATTCTCATCTAAAAAATCTACTGTAAAAATCTTACAGTGTGGATTTTATTGGCCCACCTTATTTAAAGATACACATGCATTATGCAAAACTTGTGAAAATTATCAAAATTATGATCCATTTCTAAAAGAAACATGATGCATTTGAATCCCATTATTTTCATCGAATTTTTGATAGTTAGGGAATAGATTTCATAGGTCCATTTCCACCGTCATGTAGATTATTATATATTTTAGTTGAAGTCGATTATGGCTCAAAATGGGTTGAGGCAATTCCTTATCGAAATAATGTTCACAAAATTATGATTAAATTTTTAAAGGAAAATATTTTAAGTCGATTCGGAATCTTTTGGGCTATTATAAGTGATGGAGGTAAACACATTTGTAACAAAGTCTTTTAAGCTTTTAATGAAAAAGTATGAAATAAAACATAAATTTTCTACCTCATATCACCCTCAGACAAATGGTCAAGTTAAACTAACAAATATAGAAATTAAACAAATTTTGGAAAAAATGGTCAATCCAAATCGCAAAAATTGGTCTCTTCGACTGACTAATGCACTTTGGACATACCGAACATCTTTCAAAACGTCTTTGGGAATGTGTCTCTATCATATAGTTTATGGAAAACCTTATCATTTTCCTTTAGAACTTGAGCATAAGGCATATTGGGCTATAAAAGCATTCAACTCAAACCTTGAAAATGGAAGTCATGAACATAAACTGGAATTAAATGAACTTGAAGAGTTAAGGAATGTTCATATCAGAATGTGAAAATGCTTAGAGCTAAAACTAAGGCCTTTCATGATAGTCGAATTTCACGAAAAATATTTGAAATTGGTCAAAAAAATTTGCTTTATAATTCTCGTCTTCATTTATTTCCTAGAAAATTGAAATCCAAATGGAATGCCCTATTTATTGTTTAGAACATTTACCCATATGAAGCCATTGCCATTGAGAATCCTAGGGATGGTGATATATTCAAAGTAAATGGACAACGTCTGAAATTATTTTTGGAGTGTTCAAATTTTCAAGAATCTATTTTCCTTTCAAACCTAGTGTACTGTAATTGATGTATTATAAGCTGTTATTTTCTTGTTTTCTTTTGTTTTTGTCTCATTTCAATTTTTTCCTTGTGTTTTGCATCATTTTTCTTTTTTTCAAAGTCTTTCACACCCAGTTAAATAGCGGATAATGGTACTCCGTGACTCTAAGTCGGTTCTTTTGGTTTCTGTAGGCATTGCATTTTTACACATTAGCCCAATGATGAGTCTCGTATGGAGGCAACTACTTCTTTAGTCATGAAATTCGCGGAAACGGACGTTGGAAGGGTAAAGTTGGAAAATAGAATTTTTGATGGATTTAATCTCGTTGTTTTCGCTTCGGTTGCTTGTTATACCTCCGTTTCTAAGCTCACCTTAGGCCCAAAACTCCCATGGACCACATACCTAACCCAAACCAAGCCCAAATACCCAAGTCAACCCAAGTCAAACCAAACCTATGCCCATTGGCCATGATTCACGCCCATATAGCTTTATTTAGGTAATTGCACATTAATCACATGTTTAAATCAAATAAAATCCTTACCTAAATAGAAGAAATCAAATCAAATCCCTACCAAATCAAATCCAATCCCAAATCCTAATTAGGAGATCTATTCCTTATTAGAACCAATTAGGAGATTCTCTCCTATTCAAATTAGGAAAGTCCTCTCCCTTTGCCTATAAAAAGAGGCCTTCACCCCCATTCACAACCCTAGCACACATACTTCCCCAATCACGTCCCAAACACTTTCTCAAGCCTCCTTGCACGTCCAAAAACCTCCTTGAAGCCTCCATTGCCGAATCATTAAACCTAAGCACCCTCCATTGCCGCATCTTTCATCCTTCACCAACACCCTTCACGCCTAAGCCCCTTTCACTGCCCTCCATTGCCGAATTTTAGCCACCATTCACAGCCCTAAAACACCTTAAAATAAGCCTCAAATACAGCCCCAAAGTCGCACAAAAGACCCCCCATTCACAGCTCCAATTCAGCGCCCAAAACAGTCCCGAAACACCCCTCACTGCACCTTGAACTGCACAGTTTCGTCCCCTGTTCTGGTCAGTTTTTGTTGCGTCTTCAACCCATAAAACAGTCCTAAAATCACCTAAACACCATCCCAAAAACCTCCATAAAGTTTACCTAAAAAATCCCCACAAACGCACCTCCCTAAGCCTTCAAAATCACCCAAAACAGTCCGCTAAACCATCAAGACAGTGACCTGAAACGTAGCAGCGAAGCAGCAGCGAAACGGACTTGAAACAGCATCCCGAGCAGCAAAACAGCAAGGAAAGACGTGGAGTTGGTGAACTAAAAGAGTAGCGGATCATTCACCCTTCCAACGGACGTGTAACGCCCTTTCTTAGACGACAAAAGAGGTTAGACCTGAGGGCACCTTTCTACTTATCTTCTTTATTGTTGTTTTATTTATTTTGATATATAATGGCATGAGAGTCGTTTGAAGCATGATGTGATTGTTGGGTGAGCGGGATATGTGTTCCCTTTTGTGGTATATCGGATGGAAACCCGGACGTAAATTCCATAGCCGATTCCGAATGGACGGTAGTATGGTCTGCACTCGGGATACAATGCCACGTACCACTTAAGATACACGTATCTCGTCTCATCCTAACTTGTATTTGAGCATGTTATAGTCTTTAGGTTATTTGTTTATTACTTAAAGCATGGTTTAATTTAGTTTGTTATTTATTTGTTAAGGCATGTTTAGGTTGTTCATTATGCATGTTCTTAGTTTATGATGCGTTTGGGTAATGATTTATGCATGTTGATTTAATAGTTCAATATGCTCGTTGTGTTACATTGCGTGGAATTATTTGGATGAAAGCATGTTAGATCTAAGTACCCTTGAGCATGAATGTTGAATAGATTCGGTTAGTTCATTGCACAAATTATATCATCACAAGTGACATAAGTAAGGGACCATTCCGAACCCAACGGTTTGAGGTCTTCCCTTGCGAGGGGTGAGTGCGGCCTTAAATCTTTGTCCCGGTTCACACCGGGTAGAGAATTGGCCTCGAAATCATGTCTTGTGATGTGTATAATTTGTGCATTAGTTGACCATTTCTATAGTGGGTTGAGGGGGTTAATCAAAGGCTTTGTTGAAGCTAGGTGATGGTTGGGTGTCTTCCTTCACTCACTACCCTTCGGGGAAAAGCTGTGAAGGCACCTAGATAAATCATTACTTGTAGCTCGTTGTGACATACTAGTTTGGAGGACTCGTTGTTTATTCCTGACACCAAGCGATAAGAGCCTAAGGGGCTTGGGTACTTAAGAGAGCCTCGCTCCACCTTCCTCTGGGGAATCTACAACGGGAAATCCATTCGACAGTTAGTCACATACCGTAACTCGTTGGCACGTACCGTAAGGTATAAAAAAGGGTGCACTCACTTGGTCGCTTGAACCCTTGAGTGGGGAGTCCTAGTTGTGGGTAATCCTTCGTCAGACGAGAGCCTTTGTCCGCGCCCCGTGAACCCACTTGTGAAACTTAGCCTTGAAAGAACCGGTAGTTATGTATTTTATGTTTGTGTGTTGGACCGCCGTCATTTGGATCCAGTTGAACCTTTTGTCAAAAGATGTGAACTTGTTGGGCCATTTAAACTGGGGCAAGTTTGTGTCCTTTGACAGTTGGGCCAAAAGCTTCTAAAATGCCGGTGGGCCACTTTGTGAATGGGCTTTTTATCATTTGAAGTCATTTAGCCATGTCATTGTAAAGTGTAAACCTGTTGGGCCTTTTCAACTGGGACAAGTTTGCACCGCGCGATGGTGTGATTAAATACTTTAAAATGATAATGGGCCAAGTAGTTTGAAATTTCTTTTTATAATTTTATCTATTACATGCATCGCACATATATGCACTGACACGTAGCCTTAACAGAGACAACATAGATTCCCGTTGGGTTAGAGAAGAGGGAAGATTAGTCAAAAGACCTTCAGCGAATATGAGTGAATCTGTCAACGAGGGGTCTAGAATGGAGCAGATGGAAGCTAACTTCGCCAAGATGACTGAACAAATGCAAGCTCTGACTGCTGCCATGTCTAATATGGTTGTGCCCCGCGCTGCGGGAGGATCTGAGAATGAGAGACGGGAGAGCCCTCCGAGTTGAGTAAACGATGATGCTCCGGTATTTGATGATGATCTGGCTGACTATGCCGCTGGTAGGATAGCCGGAACTCAGGCTGAAATGCAAAGGCTTCGTGATCAGATGGAGTCTGTCACCCGTAAGCTGAGGGGGAAGCATGAGGATCTACTGGATTATGATTCAATGACCTTTGAGGAGCAGTTGCCCGCACAGTTCAAAATGCCAGACATCGCAAAGTTTAATGGGAATGGGGACCCGAGGGTCCATTTACGACAATATGTCTCGGTGATGAGTTCGGTCGGCCTGTCTCAGCGCCAAGTCCAGAAAATGTTCGGAATGTCACTCGAGGGTGCACCTGTGGTTTGGTATCATAGCCTTGAGAAGAAGGTTAAAGAAGATTGGAGGGAGTTGGCTGATGCCTTCTTAAAGCAGTATGTAACTGACTTAGAGATCGACTTGTCGCTCCGCGACTTGGAGAATACTAAGCAAAAGCCTGAGGAGAGCTTTAAAGAGTATGTTGACCGCGCTGAGAAGCCAGCTCTTGAAAATGCAGACCAGGCCTTCCGAGAAAGATCAGATCAAAATGATCATCAAGGGGACTAAGCCCTCGATTTATGGTAAGCTCAGAAGGATGACATCGATGATTGCAGACTTCCGCCAGTTGAGGGAGACTGTAATGGATATTGAAGAGGAGGAAGCTGAGAACAGAAAGTTTTACGGCCAGAATAGAAGGAATTTTGGGGGACATTCTGAGGCCAAGCCCGCTACTGACTGCCGACATTGCTGCCATTAAGAACCGGTGTTTTTCTAACCTGGGCAGACCTTTGTCCAAGGTACTGGAGAAGTTACTGAGGCAAGGGCTGTTAAAACCCCTAGAACCTAAACCACTATCAAATCATCCCCCATCCAACCTAAACATGAGCCGTTTCTCTGCCATTTTCACCAACAGCCTGGCCATGACACCGACAACTGTGCCCGGCTTCGCCACGAAATCCAGGACCTCATTGATACTCATAAAATACCCGACCCTGAGAAAGAACAGCCAAACACATACCATAACCCATTGCCTAACTACCAATCCGTCCCACCACCCACCTATATGATTAATTTCGGCCTACCTGAAAGTTTCGTCCTCCAAGCCCTCAACCACCCAGCCTCATTCGTAGGAATAAGGAATGACAACGGTGAAGAACCATAGGCCGAGGAAGAAGGCTATGCCGCGAATATTGAAATTGTTCTTTCTGGTTTATTTTCTGCATTTAAACAAAGACATTGACTTCGTCTATCTGTTTGAATGTTTTTTCGAATGATAATAAAGACATTCATTTCGCTTACTTTCCTGAATCTCTTCAACCTGCAACATGAGTATATTTGACAAAAGCATTCAACCTTGGCACTTTATGTTCAGTGACGTTTAAGAAATCAGGGAATCCTCGGAAGAAGCAAGCAAAAAAAAAAGACAGTATAACCATTTAGAAATTGAGAAATGGAGCAATGAGACTGTCGGACTTGGAAGGGAATGAGTTCATCGAGCCGATCAATGTTGACAGATTGAAGTTGTATTTTGCTTGAGGGACAGAAGACTGAATAGTCACCCGAGAAGACCTAACCAACCCAACGGGATAAAGAGAACTCATGCATGCATGCACACATATAACCTATTATTGCATTCCTTTTTTGCGTGTTTTGTGTTTTTGTTTTATATTCACAGGTATCGAAGAATAAAAGAGAAAGCGGCAAAGACAAGCCAATCAGAAACAGCGAAAGCACTGTATTGAATTTGGGAAATCCTAGGGCTGAGGTCCACATCGGTGTTAAGATTCATATGGTAATCTGAGGGTTAAAGGCCCATTTTGAGTTTGAATTTTAGGTATGGATCCCGGGGGCGAAGCCCACATGGTCAGCAGTAAAGAGGAAATTCCTTAGAGTGAGTGAGTAATAAAAAAAAAAAAAAAAAAAAAAAAAAAAAAAGAGTGAGGGAGAAGTCTTTGATGGTTAAACATATGTCCAGTGATGACATTGTGTGCTGTAGGGAGAAGCCTTAGAAGCGAGAAGCGCGAGACGCGCTCTTATCCGGTATTCTGAATGGATTGATCTCGGCTGGACTCATGAAGCACTGAAAAAGGTATCTCAACAGTAGAAGCCTGAGCGGTTAATGAGATGACTAGTTGAAGCGACGGTGGATCGGTGAATAACCGTTTGCCTGGATGTCCACACGGATTTGCTTTTGCTACGATACATGATATGGTTGGAATAAAGAAAGTAAAGTCTCTGCAATGAAAAGAAAAGAAATAGACCGCCTATAACCAATAAGCGTGAAGCTACCCATGG